>JAECUM010011371.1:0-61385 GCA_016617855.1 Megalonaias nervosa | reverse complement strand
CAAAAACCAGAATACTGGATAGGGCATTACTATGGTCAAACACTTTAATGTGTAGTGGTCAAAAACCGGAATACTGGTCAAACACTTTAATGTGTAGTATTCAAAAACCGGAATACTGGATAGGGCATTACTATGGTCAAACACTTTAATGTGTAGTGGTCAAAAACCGGAATACTGGATAGGGCATTACTATGGTCAAACACTTTAATGTGTAGTGGTGCATTACTATGGTCAAACACTTTAATGTGTAGTGGTCAAAAACCAGAATACTGGGTAGGGCATTACAATGGTCAAACACTTTAATGTGTAATGGTCAAAAACCAGAATACTGGATAGGGCATTACTATGGTCAAACACTTTAATGTGTAGTGGTCAAACACTGGGTAGGTTATTACTTTGGTCAAACACTGGAATGTTGGGTAGGTCAATACTTTGGTCAAACACTGAAATGTATAATGGTCAAACACTGGAATATTGGGTAGGGCATTGCTATGGTCAAACACTGGAATGTTGGATAAGTTATTACGTTGGTCAAATACTGGAATTTAGGGTAAGGCATTGCTATGGCCAAACACTGGAAAGTACAGTAGGGCATTGCTGTGGTATAACACTGGAATGTAGGGTAGGGCATTGCTATGGTCAAATACTGGAATGTAGGGTAGGGCAATGCTTAGGTCAAACACTCAAATGTGGAATAGTGCATTACATAGGACTATTAATCTACAAGAGAAAAATGAAGATGGGAATATAACATTCTATATCCAAGAATACAATGAATGCTTGCTAAAGAAAGCATCTATGCAGAATTATAAAGAATAAAAACTTTTTAATTAAAACAGAATGTCGCACACAGAATGTATTTTCTTCAGTTAGGAGATTTAATATGACATCAAGAACGTGTGACAGTCTGAGCAGAATGCACTCTACATGTAACTTTAACATAGGATCTTACAGAGCAGGTATTTCACTTGACACTTAATTTCTTTATCACCATTCTTTATAATTCTTATCATTGTGGTGAAGTAGTCTTTAATGTGTTTGTTTTTCTTGTTACAATAATCTGTCCAAATCTACTGCCGATCCTGAATAATGACTATCTCTAAATTATGGTTTTTGTATCTAAATTCAGATTCCTGTGCTTGGCTGAAAGTGGTTTGTGTATGAATTGACAACACGAACAGCAAGTAAATATGAATCTCTGTTATCTTGTGTAGCCACAATTGCCCATAAGGATAGTACTTGCAAATGTCTTGAGAGAATTTATGGCATGTTTGTCTTTATCAAATGCATTCTGGAGTGTTTTTCAAAACAGCAGAGAACATACTTGAAATATCAAAGAGTATGGCTTGTTTGACTTATCACTAGATTGACTCTTGTTGTTTTGTCTGTTTCTCTTGTTGTTCCTCATTAGTAGCTATGGTGAGAATAATCTGGCTCAAATACCAAAGAATTAGTCCACATGTCTACCCTTGCAATGTAAGACACTCCTTTAATACTGAAATAATTAGTCCACCTGTCTACCCTTGCATTCTAATACACTCCTTTAAAATACTTAAAGAATTAGTCCACCTGTCTACCCTTGCATTGTAAGACACTCCTTTAATACTTAATGAATTAGCCCACTTTTCTACCCTTGCATTCTAATACACTCCTTTAATACTTAAATAATTAGTCCACCTGTCTCCTCTTGCATTGTAAGACACTCCTTTAATACTTAAATAATTAGTCCACCTGTCTACTCTTGCATTGTAAGACACTCCTTTAATACTTAAATAATTAGTCCACCAGTCTACCCTTGCATTCTAATACACTCCTTTAATACTTAAATAATTAGTCCACCTGTCTACCCTTGCATTGTAAGACACTCCTTTAATACTTAAAGAATTAGACCACCTGTCTACCCTTGCAATGTAATACATTAGTTTTATACTTAAATAATTAGTCCACCTGTCTACCCTTGCAATGTAATAAACTAGTTTTATACTTAAATAATTAGTCCACATGTCTACCCTTGCAATGTAATACACTAGTTTATACTTAAATAATTAGTCCAAGTGTCTAACCTTGCAATGTAATACACAGTTTTATTCTTAAATAATTAGTCCACCTGTCTACCCTTGAATTGTAATACATCCCTTTTATACTTATCATAAAAATTAAAATCATCACAAAGAGCAAACTGAAATGTGGTATGTACCATGCTCAATATTTTGTTTACAGGTATAAAGGTATTGCATATGTCAGTATGCAGGTGTTTTTTACTGGTATATATTGCATAAGTCAGTATGCATGTGTTGCATACTGGTATAAAGGTATTGCATATGTCAGTATGTAGGTATTGTATACTGGTATATATGTATTGCATATGTCAGTATATATGTGTTGTATAGTGGTGTAAAGGTATTGCATATGTCAGTATTTATGTGTTGTATACTGGTGTAGAGGTATTGCATATGTTAATATGAATGTGTTGTATACTGGTATATATGTATTGCATATGTCAGTATGTATGTGTTGTATACTGGTATATATGTATTGCATATGTTAGTATGCATGTGTTGCATACTGGTATAAAGTATTGCATATGGCAGTATGTATGCATTGTATACTGGTATATATGTATTGCATATGTCAGTAGGCATGTGTTGTTATGGTATGAAGGTTTACATATGTCAGGATGCATGTGTTGCATACTGGTATAAAGGTATTGCATATGTCAGTAGTCATGTTTTGTTTGCTGGTGTATATGTACTGCATATGTCAGTATGCATGTGTTTTATAATGGTATATATGTATTGCATATGTCAGTATGCATGTGTTGTGCTAATATCATTCAATTGTATTCACTCTTTGAGTCCAAGAAAGTTTTTACTTTGGCAAAGAAAACCAGAAATAAATTTTATTAAAAAGTTTTATTGAAGGAATTAAAGTTTAACTATGAATTAATAGGGAATAATTTTTGTATTGGTCAGCATAAAGATGAAATATATTTTACAGTGGTTTCGGCTATGGACCTACAATTCAACTCCAAATGCAATTTTTCTGGCCACTGTTAATAGTCCCACTACCATGAAGGTGACTTGAGAAAGTAAGAACTTTTTGGCCATAAGTTTAATCAATACTGATCAATATATACTAAGAGATGATGTCATATGGTGTATCTGTAATGTCTGTTTATCGAGGTGAACTAGAAGACATTAACCATTCTTTGAAATGAAATGTGTTGGCAGATTGATATACAACTAATCCAGTATTTGAAAGAGGAACTGATATATAAAATAGGAGCAACTGTCATAAAACAAAATCTAGGCTTTCACACACAGGAATAAATTATACAATGGTTTTAAGTTCAGTATATTGTAATATTCATTAGAGCTTGTAACCAGTCTCTCATTTATCCCTGTCAGTGAGAGAAGAGTTTTCTGAACCAACATTTAATTCTGTCATTCTACTGACATTTCAGGGGTGTTTGTGTTTCAATAAAGATTTACCTCAAAGGGCAATAAGTCAGCTTGCAAGGAGGTTAGTTAAAAATTCTGGAATCCTTTTCAATTTTGTTGCTATACATTTTCACATTTTGCAATTTCAGTGTTGACACTCAGCAAATTATGCTAGAAATCAAGATTCAAAATGGTGGACCTTGCCTAATTAAATGTTACATATATAATTGGCAAAATTGGCAAAATGGTATCGGAGAATGATTATCTAAGTATAGCAACAGAATGTCATGAACAAAGTTATTTTTCAAATATGGAATGATCCATGGTTTTTAAATGGATTTACAAAAATATGTGCATAACTTGTTTGGTTGATCATGTGTTGCATTTGTGGGTTTTGAATGAAATGCCATTGCCTCTCATTCTCAAGACACTTGAGAGAAGGTTCTTTTGTTTGAATAACAACTTCTATTTCAGAATGGTTAGTCAGCATGGGAGAGGGTTACGCATAAATTTTGGAATCATTTTAAAATCTGCTACAATGCATTGTTTTTTTTCTATAAAATTTGTTTGTAAAGTATTTTGGTGATGAAGTTGGAGTAAAATGATGGACTTGCTGATGTGATCTGATTCCTTGACCAATTCATACTCTGATACTCATACTCTTTATTGTGGAGAGTAACAGAGTGGAGATCAGTCAGGGAACCAGACTACTAGTGACTGTTTTTTTCTTTCACTTTTATTATGTGTTTCTGGAAATATTAGAAATGAATTTGGAGGTACTGCAATGTATTATAGAGAAATAACAATTTTTAAATAGTGGCATATTCTTTAGACTGCTAAAAGGGCTCTCCAAATATACAGTCAATTTATATCTTTATCAGGGATTGCTTTAAATGCATCTCTACCACTGTTGGTTCACAAACTGAATCATATTTCCAAAATATTATGTGTACAAATCAATCTTTTGTATAATTTTCTTGCACTCACAGAGATTTATGTGTAGAAAGTCTCTAGTGTACATATGGATTTATGTGTAGAAAGTCACTAGTGTACAAATGGATTTATGTGTAGAAAGTCACTTGTGTACATATGGATTTGTGTGTAGAAAGTCACTAGTGTACAAATGGATTTATGTGTAGAAAGTCACTAGTGTACAAATGGATTTATGTGTAGAAAGTCTCTAGTGTACAAATGGATTTATGTGTAGAAAGTCTCTAGTGTACATATGGATTTATGTGTAGAAAATCTCTAGTGTACAAATGGATTTATGTGTAGAAAATCACTAGTGTACAAATGGATTTATGTGTAGAAAGTCACTAGTGTACAAATGGATTTATGTGTAGAAAGTCTCTAGTGTACAAATGGATTTATGTGTAGAAAGTTTCTAGTGTACATATGGATTTATATGTAGAAAGTCACTAGTGTACAAATGGATTTATGTGCATAAAGTTACTTTACATACTTCTGGATTTATGTGTAGAAATTCATTTAGTGTACAAACAGATTTGAATGTAGAAAATCACTTGGGTGTTTATGTGTAGACAGTCATTGGTGTACATATAAATTTATATGTATAAAGTTACTTCATACATATGGATTTAGGTGTAGAAAGTCACTTGGCTACATATGGTTATGTCTGTATAAAAACATAAGAATTCTTCTTTTCAGACTGCATAGTTCATACATCTAAATTAAAATATAAATATAAAAGTATTGTCAACATAAAAGGTATCATATGTACAAATATACTGACACAGCTACAACTACAGAATGTTTCCAGCAATGTTAAGAATAAAATCATGTAAGACATTTAAAATTAATTTGTTCCTTCTATCTATAGTGCATAAGGTTTAAATGAATATCATAGTTCCACAAAGATTTCAAGATACAATTCTTACTACTAGATATTCTTGTTATTATTGAAAGCACATACTTTATATATTATAGTTTACAGACATGGTAGAGCACTGTTCCATCTTGGAAGGGTTCACAGAAAATGAAGACTGTTATCATTACAAATAACCAGTACTTTATGTGTAGAAAGTCACTAGGGTCCACAAGGATCTATGTGTAGAAAGTCATTTTGTTTACCTATGGATTTATGTGTAGAAAGTCATTTTGTGTACATATAGATTTATGTATAGAATGTCACTTTGTTTACATATGGATTTATGTATTGAAATTCACCTTGTTTACATATGGCTTCATGTATAGAAAGTCACTTGGGTATGCATGGATTTATGTGCAGAAAGTCACTTTGTTTACATATAGATTTATGTATAGAAAGTCAGTTGGGTACATAGGGATTCATGTGTAGAAAGTCACTTTGTGTACATATGGATTTATGTGTAGAAAGTCACCTTGTGTACATATGGATTTAAATGTAGAAAGTCACTTTGTGTACATATGGATTTATGTGTAGAAAATCACATTGTTTGCAGATGGATTTATGTATAGAAAGAGTCACTTGGGTACTATGGATTTATGTGTAGAAAGTCACTTTGTGTACATATGGATTTATGTGTAGAAAGTCACTTTGTGTACCTATGGATTTATGTGTATATGGATTTATGTATAGACTATCACCTTGTGTACATATGGATTTATGTGTAGAAAGTCACTTGGGTACATAGGGATTCATGTGTAGAAAGTCACTTTTTGTACATATGGATTTATGTGTAGAAGTCACTTAGTTTAAATATGGATTTATGTGTAGAATATCACTTTGTGTACATGTGTAGAAAATCACTTGGGTACATGTAGATTAATGTGTAGAAAGTCACTTGAGTACATATGGATTTATGTGTAGAAAGTCACTTTATTTACATATAGATTTATGTATAGAAAGTCAGTTGGATACATAGGGATTCATGTGTAGAAAGTCGCTTTGTGTACATATGGATTTATGTGTAGAAAGTCATCTTGTGTACATATGGATTTTTATGTAGAAAGTCACTTTGTGTACATATGGACTTATGTGTAGAAAATCACATTCTTTGCAGATGGATTTATGTATAGAAAGAGTCACTTGGGTACTATGGATTTATGTGCAGAAAGTCACTTTGTGTACATATGGATTTATGTGTAGAAAGTCACTTTGTGCACATATGGATTTATGTGTAGAAAATCACATTGTTTGCTGATGGATTTATGTATAGAAAGAGTCACTTGGGTACTATGGATTTATGTGTAGAAAGTCACTTTGTGTACATATGGATTTATGTGTAGAAAGTCACTTTGTGTACCTATGGATTTATGTGTATATGGATTTATGTGTAGAATATCACCTTGTGTACATATTGATTTATGTGTAGAAAGTCACTTAGTTTAAATATGGATTTATGTGTAGAATATCACTTTGTGTACCTATGTAGAAAATCACTTGGGTACATATGGATTTATGTGTAGAAAGTCACTGTTTATATATGGATTTATGTGTAGAAAGTCACTTGAGTACATATGGATTTATGTGTAGAAAGTCACCTTGTATACATATGGATTTATTTGTAGAAAATCACTTTATGTACATATAGATTTAGGTTTGTGTGTGTGATTTAGATTTTTAATGTAGCTTTAAAAAATTTTCAGTCATATCACTGTGATGTCTGCAGTGTGGTAATTTATAGTGATGTCTAGTACTGGGGCATCATGCCACAGACATGAAGCACCATATCCCACCCAGCTACATTATCCTGACACCGGGCCAACCAGTCCTAACTTCTTAATGCTGAGTGCCTTGTTAGGCAGCTGTTAGTACCATTTTTATACGTCTTTGATATGACTCAGCTGGGGTTTACACCCATGACCTCCTCCATCTGATGTGGATACTCTAACCATGTGGACCACCGAGCAGTCCAGATTTATATGCAGAAAGTCACTTGGGTATGTATGGATTTATGTGTAGAAAGTCATTTTGTGTGCATATGGATTTATGTGTAGAAAGTCACTTGGTGATGTGATGTGATTATGATTTTTAACGTAGCTTTAACAATTTTTCAGTCATATCGCTACGATGTCTGCAGTGTGGCAGTTTATAGTGATGTCTAGCACTGGGGCATCATGCCGCAGACATGTAGCATGATGTCCCACCCAGTCACATTATCCTGACACCAGGCCGACCAGTCCTAACACTAACCTCTTAATGCTGGAAAGTCACTTGGGTGCATATGGATTAATGTGTAGAAAGCTACCATGTAGTTGTATGTGTATATGGATTTTTGTGAAGAAAGTGACTTTGTAACAATTGTCTTCAATTTTATCGATAAATATTATGAAATAAATTTGAAAAGTGGCTATAATAGTAAGCTAAGCTGTATATATTTCTGTTAGTGAATATGATAAAGGTCCAACACCACTTTTCTACTAAGAGAGGACTTCTAAATGTCTACATTTTGTGCATATGAACCCATGACATTTTTAAAAATATGTCTGTGACAGTTTTTGTTTTCAATCTATAATAGTATACACATTATTTTGTAAAGCAGAGGCAGTTGTATGAAACTTAAGTATATGAACTAAATTATTGAAGTCTTCATCTGAACTAAATTATTGAAGTCTTCATCTGAACTAAATTATTGAAGTCTTCAAAGAAACTAAATTACTAAAATTATCATATGAATGAAATTATTGAAGTCTTATGAACGAAGTTATTGAAGTCTTCATATGAACTAAATTATTGAAGTTTTCATATGAACTAAATTATTGAAGTCTTCATCTGAACTAAATTATTGAAGTCTTCAAAGAAACTAAATTACTGAAATTGTCATATGAATGAAATTATTGAAGTCTTATGAACTAAGTTATTGAAGTCTTCATATGAATTAAATTACATAAGTCTTCAGATGAACTAATTATTGAACTCTCATATGAATTAAATTATTGAAGTCTTCATATGAAACAAGTTAATAAAGTCTTCACTTGAACTTAATTATTGAAATCTCCATATGAACTAAATTACAGAAGTCTTCCATGAATTAAATTATTGCAGTCTTCACATGAATTGAGTTATTGAAGTCTTCATATGAACTTAATTATTGTAATCTTATGAACTAAATTACTGATGTCTTCATATGAACTAACTTATTGAAGTCTTCACCTTTTGTAAATCATAAATAAATGAATGATACTAGGAAAAAATATATATATGCAGTTGAAGAATACAATGAGATTTGATTGCTTTATCCTAAATTTTGAAAGATCATGTATTATAGAACCTTCACAAAAGTTTAACAAATTATACAATTTGTGTTTATTGTACACCCTCATATTTGCAATTTCTTACAGAATAATACATTTTTTATGCTAAAATGTTACATGCATGAGTTTAGATAAAATGTAACCTGGATTATTTCAGTTGTTATTTGATAAAATATGCAATTTATTTATGTTTGACAAAAGTGAATCCATAGGACAGTTTGTCAACAGTAAATTTCCATTATCTACAAGGGTTTATATAATCTATGGTATCTTGTGTACAAGTTCTATGACTTCAAGGGCTGTGTAATCTATGGTATTGTGTGTGCAAGTTCCATGACAAGGGATATGTACTTTATGGTATCTTGTGTACAAGTTCTATGATTACAAGGGCTGTGTAATCTATGGTATATTGTGTACAAGTTCTATGCCTACAAGGGCTGTGTAATCTATTGCATATTGTTTACAAGTTCTATGACTACAAGGGCTGTGTAATCTATTGCATATTGTTTACAAGTTCTGTGACTTCAAGGGCTGTGTAATCTATGGTATCTTGTGTACAAGTTCCATGACGACAAGGGATATGTACTTTATGGTATCTTGTGTACAAGTTCTATGACTACAAGGGCTGTGTAATCTATGGTATCTTGTGTACAAGTTCTATGACTACAAGGGCTATGTAATCTATGGTATATTGTGCACAAGTTCTATGGCTGTAAGGGCTGTGTACTTTATGGTATCTTGTGTACAAGTTCTATGACTACAAGGGCTGTGTAATCTATGGTATCTTGTGCACAAGTTCTATGACTACAAGGGCTGTGTACTTTATGGTATCATGTTTACAAGTTCTATGACTACAAAGGCTGTGTAATCTATGGTATCTTGTGTACAAGTTCTATGACTACAAGGGCTGTGTAATCTATGGTATCTTGTGTACAAGTTCTATGACTACAAGGGCTGTGTACTTTATGGTATCATGTTTATAAGTTCTATGACTACAAGGCCTGTGTACTTTATGGTATCTTGTGTACAAGTTCTATGACTACAAGGGCTGTGTAATCTATGGTATCTTGTGTACAAGTTCTACGACTACAAGGGCTGTGTAATCTATGGTATATTGTGCACAAGTTCTATGGCCATAAGGGCTGTGTAATTTATGGTATCTTGTGTACAAGTTCTGTGACTACAAAGGCTGTGTAATCTATGGTATCGTGTGTACAAGTTCTATGACCATAAGGGCTGTGTACTTTATGGTATCTTGTGTACAAGTTCTATGACTACAAGGGCTGTGCACTTTATGGTATCTTGTGTACAAGTTCTATGACTACAAGGGCTGTGTAATCTATGGTATTGTGTGTACAAGTTCCATGACTACAAGGGCTGTGTACTTTATGGTATCTTGTGTGCAAGTTCTATGACTACAAGGGCTGTGTAATCTATGGCATTGTGTGTACAAGTTCCATGACTACAAGGGCTGTGTAATCTATGGTTTGTGTGTACAAGTTCCATGACTACAAGGGCTGTGTACTTTATGGTATCTTGTATACAAGTTCTATGACTACAAGAGCTGCATACTTTATGGTATCTTGTGTACAAGTTCTATGACTATTAAGATTATGTAAATATGTGGTATGTTGTATACAGGTTCTTTGACTAAAATGGCTATGTAAATCTGTGGTATGTTGTATACAGGTTCTGTGACTACAATGGCTATGGAAATCTGTGGTAACTTATTTGCAAGCTCTCTGACTACAATGGCTGTGTTATGGACAGTACATGATACTTGGTTATTTAAAGTATTAAATCCATATATATTTATGCAATTTTTCACTTTGAGATCCATAACAATAAAACTTGAAGATTGTTTTGGACATTTCAAAATATTTATATTGTTTTGTTTCAATTTCTAACTTGTGTATGCATATTCTCATTATGACCCCACTCTTCAAAGTCTGTGCCTTTTAGTGATCATGGTTGTCAGTTCAACTGTCTGTCAGCAATATGGTTTCACAAGCTAACTTGACTGGGAATAACTGAATTTCAGCCAAATTTGGTATGCATCTTTATACTGGCAGGACCTTGCTGAAGTTGGTTTTCAGTATTCTATTTCCTCATTGAGAGGATTTATGGCCCAGATTACAAGTCTCCCCGACTTTGGTTTCTGCAACAAGGAATTGTTGAATTTAACCAAATTTAACATGCTACTTTATATTGTTACTATTCTGAATGACTCGTAGCTGACCACCTCATCATTTACAGATGTTATTGTCCCAGAATGACCATCCTCCTGACTCTAGTTTCAACAGCATAGCTTGACCAAGAGTTTATTTCAATTGTATTTAGCATTCAACTTTATATTATCGAGAAATCAAACAAATTTGCATTTCAATGTTCTGTGTCATCATTTCAGTGTTCTCTGTCATCAGTTCTGTGTGCTGTTTCAGTGTTCTGTTTGAATGTTCTATCATTTTAGTGTTCTGTGTCATCATTTCATTGTTCTGTTTCAGTGTTTTGTTTCAGTTCTGTGCGATCATTTCAGTGTTCTGTTTCAGTATTCTGTGTCATCATTTCTTGTTATGTTTCAGTGTTTCAGTGTTTCGTGTCATTTCATGTTATGTTTCAGTGTTCTGTGTCATCATTTATAAAACTTTATTACCTGTGTGTGTTTCCCATTCTACATACTTCATTTTCTACAGTATAACAAATATTGTTTGATTTCTGTGGAATTGAGCATGCATCTTTATACTGATGAGACCTTAAATGAGGCTACATTAAATGTCCTATGATTTAAATGAGGTTGCTTTTAATGTCCTATAATGTCAATGAGGTTGCTTTTAATGCTGTATGATTTAAATGAGGTTGCTTTTAATGTCTTATGATTTCAGTGAGGCTGCTTTTAATGTCCTATGACTTCAATGAGGTTGCTTTTAATGTCTTATGATTTCAGTGAGGTTGCTTTTAATGTCTTATAATTTCAATGAGGTTGCATTTAATGTCTTATGATTTCAATGAGACTGCTTTTAAGGTCCTATGACTTCAATGAGGTTGCTTTTAATGTCCTATGAATTCAGTGAGGTTGCTTTTAATGTCGTATTATTTCAGTGAGGTTGCTTTTAATGTCCTATGATTTAAATGAGGTTGCTTTTAATATCCTATAATTAAATGAGGTTGCTTTTAATGCTGTATGATTTAAATGAGGTTGCTTTTAATGCTGTATGATTTAAATGAGGTTCCTTTTAATGCTATATGATTTAAATGAGGTTGCTTTCAATGTTGAATGATTTACATGAGGTTGCTTTTAATGTCCTACAATTTAAATGACGTTTTGACACAGATTGCCCATCCTCTTAACTTCGTCATTAGCAGCAGAACTTTATTAAGGATTCATTGATTTAGTATTGGGTATTGCATAAAATTTCATGATTGATCACAATTTTCTTATAATTGATCCCTGATCAACTTATAATCTATTTGCCTGCTGATTTTTTTCCCCTAAATACATGTAATTTCACTAGTCTGAAGCAGTTGGAAGTTGACAGAACTGACTTTCACCATGACTGATCACAGAAGTTATAATACAGTAGTTTACTACTTTATTGAAAGTGACTGATGCTCAGCAGACACTTAATTGGAACAGCATTTGTTGGATTTTAACCAAGCATTTGTTGGATTTTAACCAAGCATTTGTTGGATTTTAACCAAGCATTTGTTGGATTTTAACCAAATTTGGCATGCAACTTTATACTTCAGACATGTAATGGAGAATCCTTGATAAAGATCATATACATATAGTACCATATATACTCACTTGTAAGTTGAATCAAACTGCAAACAACAAAGATCTGGATTTGCCATGCCATATTGCATCTGCAGATCAGGGTATATGTTGTATGTTCTGCTAATGACTCCTAACAAACTGCACAGACCCAGATCTGGTTGTACATTATGCAACAGCAGATCTGGGTCTGTGCAGTTTGCAGTTGGACTTGACTTATAAGTGCATGGGCGCCCGCAGCATGGATCAAGGGGGGGTCACATGACCCCCCCCCCGGAAATCATACTGCAAATATATATATATATAAATTCTGACAAGTTTAATCATGCAAATGAAGCTGAAAATATGTCACAAGATTCTGTTCAAAATGCTTAATAAATATTAGCTTTAATTTCAGACTGCTTCTTATACTAACTCTCCCAGCCATGACTGACTGACCCCCCCCCGAAAATTCTGACCCCCCCCTGCACAAAGTCCTGACCCCTCCTGCAAAACATCTTGTGGGTGCCCATGTATAAGTGAGAATATATAGTATTCATTGTAGGTCTAAGAGACTGTCTACCTATCTTTATATCCAGTTTCATCATTGTTTTCAACATCAGAAATAACAGCATAGTGAAATGCCTTATTCTAGGAACAGATTGCTCATTATGGCAAATTTTGTTGTGATCATTGTTTATACACACTATTGAATCATTGTTTATACACACTTTATTGTGATCATTGTTTATACACACTATTGAATGCTACTAGAGATTTGCTTAATTAGAGTTTAGAAAAGGTCAGAAGAAAATGGGTTCAAACTTTTGAAATCTAAAAGTCTTTGTTATATATCTCTGCTGATTACACAAAATTCATAATGACACCAAAATTTTCCTTGACAGTTCTCTTATCCCAGTTGTGGAGGAGGAGACCAAAATTTAGGGCTTAAGTTAACCCTAAACTTGCTTGTATTCCAAATACTGCATATACTTGCTTATGAGTTTGGTCAAACTACAAACAACAAAGATCATGATCTGCCATAGCATTATGCACATGACAATCAGCGTCTACGTTGCTTGTTGTACTGATAACTCTTGACAAAGTGAACAGACCCAGATCTGCCAGTATAACAGACACCTCAGGGACAAATGTCAAAGCCCTGGGTTTAATAGTAAGTTGCAGCAAGCACAGATTGGGGAGCAGATCAGAAGATCTTGCTCTGGTTATAAAGGTCTTTAGTTAGATCTAAACTTGACTGTCTGAGTTGTGTATGGATCAGGACTCAAGTAAGATGTAACTTGACTTTGGCTCAGTTGTGTATGGATCAGGACTCAAGTAAGATCTAACCTGACTCTGGTTCTGTTGTGTATGGATCAGGACTTGAGTAAGATCTAACTTGACTGGCCCATTTGTGTAAGGATCAGGACTTGAGTAAGATCTAACTTGACTGGCTCAGTTGTGTATGGATTAGGACTCAAGTAAGATCTAACTTGACTCTGGTTCAGTTATGTATGGATCAGGACTTGAGTAAGATCTAACTTGGCTGGCTTAGTTGTGTATGGATCAGGACTTGAGTAAGATCTAACTTGACTGGCTCAGTTGTGTATGGATTAGGACTCAAGTAAGATCTAACTTGACTCTGGTTCAGTTATGTATGGATCAGGACTTGAGTAAGATCTAACTTGGCTGGCTTAGTTGTGTATGGATCAGGACTTGAGTAAGATCTAACTTGACTGGCTCAGTTGTACATGGATCAGGACTCAGTTAAGATCTAACTTGACTGTGGTTCACTTACATATGGATCAGGACTCAAGGAAGATCTAACTTGACTGGCTCAGTTGTGTATGGATTAGGACTCAAGTAAGATCTAACTTGACTGGCTCAGTTGTGTAAGGATCAAGACTACAGTAAGATCTAATCTGACTATGGTTCAGTTGTGTATGTTTTTGGACTTGAGTAAGATCTATCTTGAGTATGGTTCAGTTGTGTATGATCAAGATTCATGTGAGATCTAAACTTATGTGTGTGTGTGTGTGTGATTTAGATTTTTAACATAGCTTAACAATTTTTCAGTCATATTGCTACGATGCCTGCAGTGAGACAGTTTATAGTGATGTTTAGCACTGGGGTATCATGCCGCAGACATGTAGCATGATGTCCCACCCAGTCACATTATCCTGACACCAGGCCAACCAGTCCTAACACTAACCTCTTAATGCTGAGTGCCAAGCGAGGCAGCTGTTAGTACCATTTTTGAAAGTTTGGATATCAGCTTGCAAATCTTACCTGAAGGTGCTTGATTTAATACACAGTCAGGGACTTTGTCTTTGTCTGGGGAGGGGCCCCGAGTGGCCGAGTGGTCTAAAGTGCTCACCATTACAGATCACTGCCATCTCACCTCTGTCTGCGTGAGTTCGAATCTCAGGCTCGGCTAACGTGGGCACATGAGAAAGCCTGCCAGTAGCTTCTCGTGGGTCGGTGGTTCTTCCCGGGGTTTTCCAGGGTTCTTCCTCCACCAATTCTACTGGCTGCCATGTATAGCCTATCTTGTGCTGAAAAATGGCGTTAAACACTACAACAACAACAACAACAATTGTCTGGGGATATTTAAAATTTCCACGTCAGAAACCTTTCATGTTCAGGCAAACAAGCCACCACTTTATCTCAGATGAACAAAGCTGACTCTTTGGTATACTACCGAAATAAATGTATCCATCAAATTCTGTATATGATCTCTATGGTATACTACCGAAATACATGTATCCATCAAATTCCGTATATGATCTCTATGGTATACTACCGAAATACATGTATCCATCAAATTCCGTATATGATCTCTATGGTATACTACCGAAATACATGTATCCATCAAATTCCATATATGATCTCAATGGTATACTACCGAAATACATGTATCCATCAAATTCCGTATATGATATCTATGGTATACTACCGAAATACATGTATCCATCAAATTCCGTATATGATATCTTTAGGCCCAATATTTGATGTGAACTCAGTCAAGATGTTTTATGATGATGTACCACAAGTGAAAATCTTGGACATTTTAAAGGAATATGGCCTATATAGCAAATCTGGACCTAATATTTTTGCATTTGGATATTGTTTACCTTTCTCTTTTATTTAATATACATATTTAAGAATTTTAACATCTTTACCTTTATATTTTTATTGAAGGACTATACGTTTAGATTTATTTGAAATGGTTATTGTTTGCAAATTTTTGTAATAATAATAATAATAATAATAATAATAATAATAATACATGTAATAATAATAACAATAATAATAATAATAATAATAATAATAATAATAATAATAATAATAACAATGTCTTTATTTTCAAGGGTAACCATTTCGTTGACAAAATTTTATCTCACATTGAGACCTCTATTATGTGCAAGTTTTTACAAAACATATTGTCTCATTGATACAAGCTTAAAGAAAGGAAAAGAAAACATGGAGGAATACAGTTTTTAATCATACTGATGCATCATGTAGCCATTTTTATACTGTGACAAATCCATTTTTGTACTGTGATGAATCCAGTTTTGTACTGTGATGAATCTATTTTTGCAGTGTGACAAATCCATTTTTGTACTGTGATGAGCCCATTTTTGTGCTGTGACAAATCCATTTTCATACTGTTATGAATCCATTTTTGTACTGTGGCAAATCCATTTTTGTACTGTGATGAATCCATATTTGCAGGGTCGACAAGATGGGGGGGGCAACCAGGGATATATTCCCGGGGCCCAGACTCTTAAGGTGGCCCGGGTCAAACAAGACTTTTTAATTTTATAAAAGAAAAATTTTGTTTGAACAAGAACTGGGTGAGGCCCAGGTGTTTCTTACTCCAGGGCCTGGGATTGCTCTCTACGCCCTGCATATTTGTACTTTGATGAATCCATCTTTGTACTGTGTTGAATCATGAATCCATATTTGTGTTGTGATGAATCCATTTTTATACTTTGATGAATAGATCAATGATGAAGCTTCTGTTACAGACTGGTCTATATCAGAGGCCCAGAATATGCAAAACCTTTCTCATTTCTTTTTGGGGTTTTGGAATTTGGACATTTTTAGTTGAAACAGATGCTAATAAGGGTGAATTTGGATCAGCTTGTGGCTTGACAATATTTTGGTGATATTGAGGGCCTTCTTGATCTGAAATCTTGCACATATATTCAGATTTTCTCATAAATATTCTTTCCTTAATTGTGAATATTCTTGGTTGATCCATTGCATGATTGGCATCTGTATAATTTTCACAATGAATAATCCTGAAAACTTGTTACTGAAGTTGGAATGGCTTTATTAGGTGGGTTTGGCAGCAGCCTCCTCATATAATGTTACAGAAATCAAATAAAGGTTGAACATACACTTTATAAAACATACCTGGTGTGAAATGTAAAGAAATTATTGACTCTTTGATAGCAACCAGTGTTTAGAACTTAACCTTTAATTGGCACTTTATAATCAGTATTGTGCTGATGTGTCACTAAACTCTGTACATACATGTATATTATAGTGGTGAAACCTTGAATGGGTTTGATTTCCAGCATTACACATCCTCATTTAGAGGAGTTATTGCCCCTGATTGTTGTAATGTTGATATCTGGAGCATAATTTTATTATGAATTAGGATTTAAACTAAATCTAGCATTCAGGTGATATTTTTGGAGGAGACCATGAATAAGTTTTTTGATTTTCATTATTGACTGCATCATTGAGAGGATTTATGGCTCCTGACTACCCATCCTTCTAAAATTTGGTTTCTCTAACATAATTTTGACAAGGGTTTGTTGATTTCTTCTAAATTTTGTATACCTCAGATGAGTTTTACTTGCAGTTTTCTATATCATAATATTGGTGGAGTTGTGATGGTGTTTTTACCAAGATGGGGTTTAATTCCTTAATATTGGTGGAGTTGTGACCTTTTATCCCAAGCTGGGGTTTAATTCCTTAATATTGGTGGAGTTGTGACCTTTTATCCCAAGCTGGGGTTTAATTCCTTTGCAGCAATAGACTTTTTAAAAAATTGTCAGCTTTATATTATTGAACTCTTGCATGAATTTGATTGCCAGCATTTTACATCATTTTTTGTGAAAGAGTTATGGTCCATTATTATTGGTTGCACCCCTTTTGTAAACATGAATCTCCTGTTTAAGGCCCTCTGTAAAAAATTTTTAGCAAGCTGTGCCCTTTCAAAGCACCTATTGCTCATTGACCCTTTCAGAATTTGCTCTAATCTTGACCCATGCTCATTTAGATAGAAGTATTTTCATTTTACACACTTGTTAATAAGATGTTCAAAATTTGAATAAGTGGTTTCTCATGTATTTCCACTTGAAATTACCATATACTTCCTGTATATTAGTCCAGGTTTTGGGACAATACTCACATGATGACCCACAAAATGTAACATTATTAATTATTAAAGCTGGCACTGTCAACACATTATTGGCTATATCATGCCAAAACATGGGATTTAATTGCCTTTCCCAAGGGCACACCAGGGCAGAAGACTCAAGCTGGCCTGGGCAGATATTGAATCTGACCCTTTGATTACAGATCCAACACTCTACCAACTGAGCTACTGTAACCGGTTCCTAAGCAAGGTTTATTAACATGTCAGAAAGGTCTATAATTAGTTTTTGTTGAAATGTGGCAAATATTGCCCGTTTACAACTTTGGTCAAGTAAAGTGAACTTTTTCAAGGTTTAATTTGCTAGGACCCCACTCAGAATCTAACATCAATCATGTCTGCCCAGCTAGCTGTCCATCCATTCAAACAATTTGGTTTCTGCAAGATATACATCATTTATAATTTGCATGAGTTACAGCCCCTGATTGCCTGACTACATAACATTGGTTTCCACAAAATAAGTTTGCAAAGATTTGTTGCATTTAAAAAACAGTTGCAATGGTTCTTTCTATTTCTAAGACCTTAAGTGATTCAGTGACATCACCTACAGTAGTTGTGTCCCCTGATTGTGATTGTGATTTGTGTCCCCTGATTGTCCTCCTAACTTTTGTTTACACAGCGTTGCTTTTGCAAAGAATTGTTTGATGTCATCCAGATTTGGCATGCAGCTTTATGTTGATTCATCCTTAATTTCTAGAATTGTGACACATTATTACAGGAGTGATTGCCCTTGATTGCCCACGCTTTTCACTTTGATTTTGTAACAAAACTTTGTTAGAATTGTTGGATATTAACCAAATACGATAATGCTGCATTATAGAGATAAAATCTTGATTGAGTTTTTGATTACCAGTGTTGCATAACAGCATGTGTAGTTGTTATATCCCCAGCTGTCCATCTTTCTGACATTGGTTTTTACAGGATTTCTTTATCAAGGGTTGTTGGATTCAAACCATATTTGGCATACAGTTTGATATTAATGAAACCTTACACGAGTTGAATTTCCAGTGATCTATAATATCATTTAGTAGAGTTATGGGTCCTGATTTTCCATCCATTTACATTTAGTTTCATCAGGATAACATTATTAAGAACTTTAGTATTTAAACCAAATTTAGCATTACCTTTATATTCGTAAGACCTGTACAGAGTTTGATTTCTAGTATTCCATGACATCTTTTATAGGTGTTATGGACAAGCATTATTTTACCATGGATTGTCATATTTCAATCGAATTAGGTATATATATTGTTAGATTTCAACCAAATTTAGCATTACCTTTATACTTATAAGACCTATGCAAAGTTTGATTTCTAGTATTCCATGACATCTTTTATAGGTGTTATGGACAAGCATTATTTTACCATGGATTGTCATATTTCAACCAAATTTGGCATATAAATTGTCAGATTTCAACCAAAATTGACAGACAGATTGTTAGATTTCAACTAAATTTAACAGATTGTCAGATTTCAACCAAATTTTTGACACACTGTCAGATTTCAATCAAATTTGACACACAGATTTATATATTGATAAGATCATAAATGATTTTAATTTTTGATAAATCACATTGTTATTATTTAGAAGAGTTATAGCCCCTGATTGCCTGTCTCCTGCATAGCTTTCTGCAGCATTACATTAACATGGATTGTTGAACATCAACCAGATTTAACACGAACCTTGATATTACTGAGGTAATCCAAGGATCATGTATTTGATACTCACCCAAGCCAGCCTGAGTTGACTGCCTTGGTATGTACATGGGAAAGGCACATAGCTGTCATTTCCTGTGCATATTAATGTATTAAAAGTTCTGCTAAAACCAACATGTGTAGAAAAGTTATGGCTGTGATTTCCCAACCTTCTAAAGCTAAAGTTTCAAAAACATAGCTTTATGGAGGGAAATCAGATTTTAATCCAATTTATCAAGCACCTTTATCTTGCTAAGACCTTGATTAAATGAGATTTTGAGCACTGCATGTCATGATATAGAGGAGTTATGGCCCCTGAATAACCATCTTGTCTTTACTTTGGGTTGCCAACACCCTCTGTTGAAAGCCATTGAAGTAAATTGTAGTGAGCAGTCCCTTTGCTAATTGCACCCATTGTGTGTGTGTGTGTATATATATATATATATATGTAACATAAAATGTAACATTGATTGATTACCAGCTTGTGTTAATAAGAAGCTATGCATTGGTCATCAATTAGAATCAGTGTCATTATTCAACTTTATCCTTCTTCCATCTCTTCACTATTGTTTGTTTGAAAATACATTGGTATCATGAATACTTTTATTTAGTTTGCAAATGAAATTAGTTAATTTCAAAGTTATTGATCAGTTAATACTGAGCATATTGAATCTAATGAAACACCTGCAAAATAATTTATTTGTGATGTTTCTAATTATTTCCATGCACTATGGCATGCAAGCACACCTGCATTAGTCATGCTATTCATCAACAAAAGCCTTCCAATTAATCAACATTTGCATGAGCATGTAATGAGAGCTCTAATCATAAACACTATATATACTCACTTATAAGTCAAGTCCAACTGCAAAACAACATAGAACCAGATCTGCCATTAAACAATATACCAGCAGCAGGTTAGGGTCTATGTTGTTTGTTCTAATGAGTACGCTTAACAATGGCAGATCTGGATCTATGCAGTTTGCTTTTGGATCTTACTTGTAAGCAAGTATATACACAGTTCCTACCAGTTTCTTTAATTATAGGTAGGATTACAACTGCTTGTGCATATTCCCATTGTTACTGAGAAAGCAACTGAACTTGAGTAAAACAAGGATTGACCCACCTTGGGAATAAAAGCATACTTGAATAGACTTATGTACAATATTTCTCCCATTATAAGTATAATGATGGAGGAGGCATGGGGCATGCATTGTAAATTTTTGATAGAGATTGAAAGGGGGATAAGAACCCCCTTATTTGGTATAAGAGAGGGAATGGGTTTATTATGGGAACATTACAGACAATTTATTTATTATTTATTTTGAATAGACCTACATTCTGTTTTATCAACCTTTCTAGTTGGAAATAAAGGAAAAATAATTACTATTTAGTTTGCTACAACTCAATATCTTTGTCCCTGTGTTTGTTCCTGTTGAAGATCATGTAACAATCTTTTAGCTGGTGCTTTCCTGTCTAATGCCTGTTAGATGACACTGCCTAGTCAGCAGGGACATGCATATGATGAAAACAGGCAAAACTTGATGTTATACATGTACTGTATACAGGAAAAAGAGGTGCTGTTGATTTGAGGGTCAACATGATCAAGGTCTTGTAAATCTTTGGTATTTTATACAGTGATGAATACGATCTCTGAACAAAAAAGATTACTCTGATTTGTAAGGATATGAGGTCCGATGCAATGTGACATCTCCATTATCTAGAAGACTCAATTTTACAAAAGTAATTTGCTGCCAAAGGCTAACATTCATGAATGGACAAAATTGAACATAGTTATGGTCTTAAACTGAGTAAATGAAAAAGCGAAACCATCAAGTTTAATAAAATTCAACAAAATAATTTATTTCCTTAGAATACAAAGTGAAAATTTAAATGAAACTTACAGTATTTTTTAATTAAATCACAAATAATCCTAAAAGTTCAATCACATGTCCAAAAGTATAGAGTGTTCCAAATGAACTCAAGGTCTTGAAATGTGCTGATGTACCAATAGCCTTGAATATGCTGATATAGCAATAGTTTTGATTTATCAGAGTGATATAATCCAGAATGTCTTTGAATAAATTCACAATAATCCCAAAATAGTGTTTTAGTCCAAAATTTCAGTGAGCACTTTGTAATTCCAATGAATAATTTCAATAAATAATTCCTCTAGAATTATATCTGAACACAACTAAAAATGATTCCACAAAGACTGATATTAAAATAAGAATGATTAATTTTGATTATCAGAACTGCCTCAGATGTGGGAGGTCAAAGGTTTGAGCCCCAGTCAAATCATATCAAAGACTTGTAAAAATGGTACTAGCAGCTGCCTTGCTTGGTGCTCAGCATTAAGAGGTTAGTGTTAAGGCTGGTCAGCCTGGTGTTGGGATAATGTGACTGGATGGAACAAGATGCTACATAACTGCGGCATGATGCCTCAGTGCTAGACATCACTATAAACTGCCACAATACAGATATCATAGTGATATGACTCAAATTGTTAAAACTATGTTGAAAGTCCAATAACACACACATGCATTATCTGAACCTTATTTAAAAGTCTAAGGCACAATAAAATGACCAAGGTTATGGGTCAAAAGTTTGCTTCCAGAACAATCTAAATTTCTTTAGAAAAATAGACCTTGAACTCAGACATCAGTAAAAAAACCTATTTATAACTTACCAAGAAGACAAAAACAGGTCCACACTTAGACTCTATCCTCAGTCATGGATAAAGGACAAGCACACAAAATAAATATACATAACAACACACTATTCCAATTATTTATCTGTCCCTTTTAAGCTTTACAGAAGTTTTAGTTGATGTTCTAATTAGAGGTAATGTTTTTATTGTTTATTCTCATGAGGAATAGAGATGGTTGGTTGATTTAAAAGCACTCGTAATTTTAACACATATTGACCATATCCTACCAAGGAAATGGGTGCTGACCATATCCTACCAAGGAAATGGGTGCTATATTAAAGTTCCTTTCACAAGGACACATCTAGGCAGTCAACCTGGGATGGTGTAGGTGGGAATCTAACTCTTGGATTGTAAGTCAGAGGATCTAGTGATCTACCATGGGGTTCAGGAGACGTTAACCATAATACCTGATACAGGAAGTCTGTTTCATTGACAAACATGTTATTGCAAGTTTTGAAATTAATATGGAATTTTTTCTTTCATATGCTTATGTGTCTATTTGTGTGCATATGTGAAAGTTAAAGTTCATGTAGCATTTAATACCTGTACAATTGCCTGTCTTTACCATGCTAATGGGTACAATTGCCTGTCTTTACTATGCTAATGGGTACAATTGCCTGATTTTACTATGATAATGGGTACAATTGCTTGTCTTTACTATGCTAATGGGTACAATTGCCTGCCTTTACTATGATAATGAGTAGAATTGCCTGTCTTTACTATGCTGATGGGTACAATTGCCTGTCTTTCTATGCTGACAGGTACAAATGCCTGTCTTCACTATGCTAATGAGCACAATTGCCTGTCTTTACTATCATAACAGGTACAGTTGCCTGTCTTTACTATGCTAATGGGTACAATTGCCAGTCTTTTCTATGCTAACAGGTATGATTACCTGTCTTTGCTATGCTAAAGGGTACAATCTGCCTGTTTTACTACGCTAATGGGTACAGTTTGCCTGTCTTTACTATGCTAATGGGTACAATTACCTGTCTTTATTATGCTAATGGATACAATTTGCCTGTCTTTACTATGCTAATGGGTACAACTGCCTGTCTTTACTATGCTAATAGATGACCAACTTTCTGGACAGTCATGAGCTACCTGTCCCACTGAAAAGCAAACCTGGATGCAACACTGCATAATGAATTCGATTAACAAATAAGTAGTTCCCATAAAGTTTAATATGCAGTCTACCTCACTATGAGGCACCTCAATATAAGGTAATCCCTTATATAAAATGTGTATAATAATGGATTCCATGTCATTATTTAATAGTAGTATTGCACATAAAATATCTCAGTAGAAGGTATTTCTCTGTATTATATGGGTATGATAATGGATTTCATTTCATTATTTAACAGTAATATTGCATATAAAATACCTCAGTGTAAGGTAGTCCCTTGTATAAAGTGGGTACAGTAATGGATTCCATTTCATTATTTAACAGTAATATTGCATATGAAATACCTCAGGGTAATGAGACCTCACCTATAAGGCATTTGACTTTTATCATTTTCATTAATAGTGGTATTGTGATTGAGTACTGCAGTTGCTACAAGGACATGAAGGAGTACTGTAATTACTATAAAGACATGAAGGAGTACTGTAATTACTATAAAGACATGAAGGAGTATTGTAATTACTATCAAGATATGAAGGAGTACTGTAAATGCAATAAAGACATTGAGTACTGTAATTACTATAAAGACATGGAGGAGTAATGTAATTACTATAAAGACATGAGGGAGTACTGTAATTACTATAAAGACACAAAGGAGTACTGTAAATGCTGTAAATACATGGAGTGCTATGATTGCTATAAAGACATGGAGTACTGTACTTACTATAAAGACATGAAGGAGTACTGTAATTACTGTAAAGACATGAAGGAGTACTGTAATTACTAAAAAGACATGGAGAACTGTAATTGCTATCAAGACATTCTGACAGGTCTAAAACGTCTGATTGAACATTCCCAGGTGCCTGAGTCAACAGTTTTTGAGGCAAGAAAATGCTGTTTGATTTGATCACTTGCCTAATATCATCCAAACAAGTCTTGGTCACAAATATTTATTATTTTTACATTAAGACCAAACATGATCACATGCTACAAATAAAACCGAAATAAATGTTGACTACACACATTCTAGTTAGAACAACTCATCCCATGCATTTAGTGTTGGCTGCAACACTGTTAACAGTCTTTTTAAAAAGAAGAAAAAAACATTAGTCATATCAGATGACAGAAGGTGGATGCCACATGGAAGAAAAAAAATAGATAAACATTTGATGGTGTAAACAGACAGAAATGTCAATTTTCCTTTATTGTGAAAGATTTATAATTAAACATTCTCAACACGGCCGGTAAGTAGGAAAGAAGTTAGTGGACACGTCATATCTTTGAAATAGTACAAATTTTATAGAGCTGAATTTTGCTACTGTGTGGAAGAAATCCTTGATGCACATGATTGTAATTTATGCCAGACAGCATCATGTACCTATTTTGGAAGACAAGCAAGCATGCTGAATTATTCATAAAGGCAATCAAACTATCACAAATAAACCTCTACAATGGGATTTTCTATTGATTCTACCTACAGACCAGCCATAAGTAAATTGAAAAATGGAATTATTTTATTGCTGTATTATTTGCCATATGATTTATATATCACTTTATAAATGGATGTATACCCTAGACCTTGTTATTTTGTATGTATACCCTAGAGCAGGGGTCTCAAACATGTGGCCCATGGGCTGCATGTGGCCTTCCAAGATGTATTATCTGGCTCGCAAAATGACTGGCATCAAAAGGTGTCGTGAGAGATAACAAAGGTGGTGCAGCCCTTGGACCATTGAGAATACCCTCACGTGGCCCTCAGGGTGGTTTGAGTTTGGGACCCCTGCCCTAGAGTATCTGAACATTATTACCAGTCTGGTGCTATTCAGTCTGTTGCTATTCAGTCTGTTGCTATTCAGTCTGGTGCTATTCAGTCTGTTGCTAGCATTTACCAGCATATCAGCATATTAATTGCTGTATAGTCTGGATTAAAATTAAAGTTACAAAAGAAACAGTCTGGATACTGTTGCCTATTACAGTGCTTTTAATTCTAGATTTGTGTTAATATGCTTTTTATTGTAGAATATAAAAAGTACATCAGCTTCATCATGCTTATATATATAGAGAGAGGGAGAGAGAGTAGGGGAAAGTATCATCAGTCCATGGTTAAAAAACTGACAAGTTCACAGTAACCTCACACTGCAGTACTGTAGCAAAAATTCTTGTGAGATCAGTCAGTCTAACTTTTGTATCAAATAGGCAGGAAATATATCTACTGAATACAGAATCAAATAGGCAGGAAATATATCTACTGAATACAGAATCAAATAGGCAGGAAATGTATCTACTGAATACAGAATCAATTGCAAATGGCAGGAAATATATCTACTGAATACAGAATCAATTGCAAATGGTAAGTAAACATTAGAATCATGATTCCATACAGTAGAATCCACTTGGTAAACTGAACATGTCATAAATGAAGTGAATTAAAATCTGTCTGGAATTTGGGAAGATAAATTAATTGAAATAAATATTTGGAAAAATGTGGGCATGACCAATGCTGACCTTCTTCCAGTAAACTGGCAAATTATGAATACAAATGTATGAGACAGCACTTTTTAAAAGTAGTTGTGGCAATTACAAACACTTGCACACAGCACAGTTGCCCTCAAAGTGTCTTCTTGTTTGGCTAATATTTACAAGATTATGGGAAAACAAAACCATTATAACTGCAGTTACGTGTTAGCACTTCATCAGGTATTCTATTATTCAGCTGTATTCTTTTGAGAGAGATTTTATGATGAGAAATGATGGAACTTGCATACAACAGTTATATATCAATTATTTTTTTTATTACACATATTTTAAAATTGGTTTATTATAGTGCAGCATTGTCTGTCTACTTGCCCATTAACCTGTTCTTGTCTGATCATGGCTACAGCCTGATAAACTCCATATGCCAGTTAATGACAACTTTGGGTCACAAAACTGAAAAATGATACTTACCAAGTTGAAGTTTGATGATAATTTCATTGAACCTGTAGTACCCTAAGGGATCACATGAGATGACACATAGGTCATATGACTGGTCAGTCTTTCAAGAGGACACAGGATACAAGATAAGAGACAGGGAGTGTGGGTGGGAGTGCTCTTGAAGGGTAATACAGGTTCAATTAAATTATAATCAAACTTCAACTTGGTAAGTATCATTTAATTTTACTGAACCTTTCATACCCTAAGGGACCCCATTAGATATTTAGAGTGTATCCTGTGACAGAAATATAGTAGGGTAAAAAAAGAGAATCACTACACATTGTAAATCATGAGAATTTATTATGCAAATTCAACTGAACAGCCAAATGCATAGATTGAATTTGATAGCATTGGGTTGGAGCTCATTCAAAGAGTTTTTTCACCGAATGTCAAGTCAAATGTGATAACTTTATGATAATATTTCAGGAACGTAGAGTCTTTGCTCCTACCAGCTGTTTTTAATGTTGAAGCCACAGGTACCTTGTCTGAAAAAGTATCACTAGTAAATGTCATTTTGTACCATGTAGTGTAGAATCTTGGTATTGATCCCAGCAGCTTGCAAGGTGGATTTTAGCCATCTTGAATTAGTGCCCCTGCTCATGCCTGAAAATGGGCCTGGAAACTAACAAACAGTTTGGTTTCATTATGCTTAATACAGTGCATCCTATCGAAATATCTACATGAGTGACTTTACACAGACATCTGTCTTGTGCATAAGCTGTATGTGTATATCACCCAAATGATTTCCTGCACATGATTGCCTGAGATCACCTATTATTTACATCTAAATGTCTAAGATCTAAGAAATGAAGGGTTTACCTTCTTTGGCCAAAAAGCAATGCCAGAAACAAAACCAATTTTGTATCATGGAAATTTCAAGGGAGGTTTACAAACCAGTGCAATTATAAGTATTTTAACACAGTGTCAACATTCTATGTGACTATATACTTGGGTAAGTTAGGTCCATTGTTCAACACTCATCCCTTAAAACATTTAGTCAGTAAGTGTTGCAAATAATTTGAACCTTCTGACAAAAGTAGAAGTGTGATAATAACAGATATGGCTGTATTGCTAGCACCATAACCTTATCCATTATGAAAGAGGACAGCTAAGGATTCCAAAACAAAATGTACAAATTAGTAAAATGGATAGATCTGGTTTTTGTCATAAATGCACAGCAATCAATTTAGATATGTTCATTATTATAACTGTATTGACAGTCTTTCATTTGTGCATAAAATATCAGAAATATAATATATTATTCAGATATGATGTACAGAGCTTGTGTCTATTGCCCCGAAAGCAAAAAGCAATTTAATAAGACATCTTGCTAAGCTAATTATTATATTGATATGGAATACTCTATCAATATCAATTATCAATCATTAATTCAGGGAGTGATTAGACTTAATTAGAAGAACTACATAGTACATGGTTAATTAATTGACCCAGTCAGTAATTAAATGTAAAGGGAATCTTCCTTATTAGAGTGAATGCTTTAATATAATAGCATTTAAAGGCATCGATTGCCTTCAAACCCACTCATCTCTCCCACTCTCTCTTCCTCTATCTCTCTCTTATTCTGTCATTCTCTCTCTGTCTTCCTGTCTCTCTCTTCATTCTCTCTCTTCCCACTGTCTTCCTCTCTGTCTCTCTCTCTCTTCCTCTATGTCTCTGCTCTGTCTTCCTCTTTGTCTTTCTCTCTCTTCTGATTTCTGTCTTCCTCTCTCTCTTCCTATCTCTGTCTTTCTGTTTTCCTCTTGTGCGAGGTCGTGGGTTCCAACCCTGGCTGAGTCATACCAAAGATTTACAAAAATGGTACTAGCAGCTGCCTCACTTGACGCTGAGCATTAAGAGGTTAGTGTTAGGACTGGTTGGCCTGGTGTCAGGATAATGTGATTGGGTGGGACATGATGCTACATGTCTGTGGCATGATGCCCCAGTGCTAGATGTCACTATAAACTGTCACACTGTAGACATTGTAGCAATATGACTGAAAAATTGTTAAAGCTATGTTAAAAATCCAACACACACACACTGTCTTCCTCTCTCTTTTATTCTCTCTCTCATCCCCTCTTTCATCTTCACTTCCTCTCTCTCCTCTCTTTCTTCATCTATCTTCATATTTGTCTTCCTCTCTTTCTCTTCCTGTCTTTCTCTCTCTTTTATTCTCTTTCTCATCCCCTCTGTCTTTCTCTCTCACTTCCTGTCATCCTCTCTTCCTTTTGCACTCATCCTTTATATCTTCCTCTCTTCCTCCCTCTGTCTTCCTCTCACTCCTCCTCTTTGACTTCTCTGTCTTTCTCTCTCTCCTCCTATCAATGTCTCTTCTTTTTTCCTCTGTCTTCAACTCTCTCTCTTCCTATCACTCCTTTCCCATCTGTCATCCTCACTCTTGTCCTCTCTGTCTTCCTCACTTCATATCTCTTTTTCTTCCTCTATCTCTCTCTTCTTGTCTGTCTTTCTGTCTTCTCTTTATCTCTTCCTCTATTTTTCTTTGTCTTCTTCTACCTTCCCCTTCTCTCTCTTTCTCTTCTTTTATTTCTGTTCCCCTATAACTTTTCCTTTCATCTGCTCTCTCTCTCTCTCTCTCTCTCTCTCTCTCTCTCTCTCTCTCTCTCTCTCCATTTTCATCATCTCTCTATTGCTCTCATATATACTACCCTCTTTCTCTCTGCAGTACACAGAGCAGATAATTATAAATTGTAAACATTTTTTTCTCATACTTTCGACGTAAAATTGAATTGTTATATTTTTATTTTAATAGGTAAATACACTGGAAGACATCTAGGCCATGACAAAACATAGCAGAAAATACCAGGAAGGGTATTACTGGAAGGGGATGAAACAAGATGTAATAAAATATATCAGTGACTGCAATAAATGCAGTAGAGTGAATCTAGGGCCAATACAAGCAGTACCTCCTCTGAATCCTATACCAGTGCCATTAAAAGTGTGGAGTTTAGCTGGAATTAATATTATCAGTCCTCTTCCAGTGAGACAATGAGAGCAAATACATGTATATTGTTGCAGCTACATACCATTTTCCCAAGTGGTCTGAGGCTGAAGGTATCCTAAACAAAAGTGCTTAAGAATTAACAAAATTTCAACTTAATATCATATATTGCCTTGGTCCTATGGACTCAGTCATAATTGATCAGGGAAAAGAGTTCACAGACAAGCTTATTGATAACTTAACAAGTGAGCTGGATATAGACCACATGATTTTGCTCAGCATACCATCCACAAAACTATGGGCAGAAAGAATGTGACAAAAGGACCCTGAAAGAAATGTCATCCATTATAACTAATGACCAAACAACAAAAATTGAGATGTCAGGACAAGTGTACAAACATCTACCAAGGTCACGCCTTTTGAGATTATGTATGGTAGGAAGGCTCGTACCATTTCCACACCTTGCCAAAGTAGAGATTGCAACAAGTTCTGTCTTGATGAGTTGAAAAACATTAACAAATACAGGGAGTTTCTAGCTCAAAGTATAACAGAAAACTTAAAATGCACAGATCCACCAGAAGAGATATTTTGATAAAAGAAATAAATCCTTTAAAACCTTTCCAAAGAGAGTTCTTGTTCTTATGAAGAATGCCAATAAAATAAGGAGATTTGGCTGCTAATTGGCACCACGATGGGTGGCCCTTACATATCAAAAGATGTTCTGTAACAAAGGATATGGTAAGAATGCAAAATGAAACTGGTGGCAAACTGCTATTGAACATCTGTCATTGTAGCCATTTGAAACTTTATACAAAGAGACAAGCTATGACAAAAAGCCACCACCACCACAAATTTCACTAAAGATGCCACCAATTCCAAGAAAATATTGAAAGAACTACTGAAAAGACATGCCAAAAACATCAACTTCTCCAACAATAAGTAATAGATATAATGGTAATCCACCTAAAGTTCTTAAAAGACAAAATGATTAAACAATTACAAAGACTGACAACAAGACTATGAATGAGACCCCAGGTACACAAGGAAGACAAAAACATTCATAATATCAGAAAAAATCCATCTTCCATCCACCTACAGAAAAAGAATGCAAAGACAGCTGCAGGAAAATGCAAATCACCTTTATGAAGCAACCAAAGTATAATTTACACAAGACATCCTCAACCCCAACAAAATTACAAATTGTACAATGTGATGGTAATTGGATATTTAGAGCTATAAGCTTTTCAATTTCAGGAAGTGAAGAGAGGTATAGAATTTGCTGTCGGGCGTATGTGCTCCATGAAGGTTGCTAAAAAGCTTAGCAACTACCTCAACAACACTGTAAATAAATATTTACAGGACAGTAACATGGAGTCAGATAATGTGTGGGCAGCTGAAGCTGAGATTATGGGTGCAGCATCTTTGTTATCCACAGACATTTATGTGTACAGTACTAGTGGATCAAATTAAAAACAGAGTTAATATTATTAGTTGAGGTACTCAGCATCCTTTTCCTTGCACACTTTCACTCATCTGGAATTCATTTACAAAACCTTGCAAATGACCATTTTAATGTAGTGTTAGGTTGCTAAGTGGAAGCATAAACATTAATTAAAAGTTGTACCTTATGTGCTGTAAGTGATTTTTGAAAGGTTTTTAGTCTGAAATTGTAATCTGCAGTAATGTTTGGCTTGTTTGAAATAAAAACTATGTGAGATTTTGTTAAGTGAACCATTACATGTATAATGTATCAGATGAGGGCCTTAAGCAGATTAGGAAAGAGTCCATTAATGAAAAGACACCAGTTGGTTGTAATGAATAAGCTAGCTGATTCTTTTTCCCCCAACCAATGTTAAATGACCCATTACATGTATGATATTTCACTTGTAGGCCTTAAGTGTATTAAAGTGAGCCCATTAATGAAAAGAAATTATTTAGTTGTAGGGGGGAAGGAATCATGTAGCTGATTCTGTCCCCTCCCCCCATTACATGTATGATATTTCACATATGGGCATTAAGCTTATTACCAAAGAGTCCATTACTGAAAAGAAACTAATTGCTTGTGGAGGTGTGAGCGGGGGGAAACTAAATGCTTGTAGGAAGGGGGAAAGAAAACACTGGAGGGGGAAACAATCAGCTAGCTGATCCTTTCCCCAGGGAAAACTTTAGCAGTGGGGAAAGACTTGGTATGTCACTCAGGGTTCACTGGCAACCATATTTCCAATCAATCAAGTGAAATCCTGAATGTAGAAAGTTGGCTAGCAGTCAGATACCAAGCTATCAGCCTTTTCTTGTGTAAGGCACACAGTCATGTAAACAGACTTTAAAAATGCAGCTCCCAAACACAGTGAGTACCAAATTATGCACAAAAATGTAGTCTTCCACATCTTTTACACAGTTAATCATGTTTCTGCCTGAAGGAAACTCATCAATATACAATATATTACAGGGCCCCGAGTGGCCGAGTGGTCTAAAGCGCTATCCGTTACGGATCACTGCCGTCTCACCTCTGTCTGTGTGGGTTCGAGTCTAGGATTCGGCCAATGTGGGTATGTGAGAAAGCTTGCCAGTAGCTTCTCATGGGTCGGTGGTTCTTTCCGGGGTTTTCCCAGGTTCTTCCTCCACCATTAATACTGGCTGCCATGTATAGCCTATCATGTGCTGAAAAATGGCGTTAAACCCTACAACAAACAACTATATTACAATGGTCAACTGAAACTCATCAATGTACAATACATTACAATGGCCAACTGAAACTCATCAATGTACATTACATTACAATGGCCTACTGAAACTCATCAATGTACACTACATTACAGTGGCCAACTGAAACTCATCAATGTACACTACATTACAATGACCCAATGAAACTCATCAATGTACACTACATTGCAAATCCTACTCATCAATATACACAACATTACAATGGTCAACTGAAACTTGTCAATGTACACTACATTACAATAGCCCACTGAAACTCCTCAATGTACACTACATTACAATGGCCTACTGAAACTCCTCAATGTACACTACATTACAATGGCCTACTGAAACTCATCAATGTACACTACTTTACAATGGCCCACTGAAACTCATCAATGTACACTACTTTACAATGGCTCAATGAAACTCATCAATGTACACTACATTGCAAATCCTACTCATCAATATACACTACATTACAATGGCCCACTGAAACTCATCAATGTGCACTACTTCACAATGGCCAACTGAAACTCATCAATGTACACTACTTTACAATGGCCCACTGAAACTCATCAATGTACATTACATTTCAATGGCCAACTGAAACTCATCAATGGACACCATATTACAATGGCCAACTGAAACTCATCAATGTACACTACATTGCAAATCCTACTCATCAATGTACACTACACTCAAATGGCCAACTAAAACTCGGCAATGTACACTACATTGCCATGGCCCGCTAAAACTCATCAATGTACACTACTTTACAATGGCCCACTGAAACTCATCTATGTACACTACATTACAATGGCCAACTGAAATTCATCAATGTAAACTACATTACAATGTCCCACTGAAACTCATCAATGAACACTACTTTACAATGGCCAACTGAAACTCATTAATGTACACTAATTTGCAATGGCCCAGTGAAAGTCATCAATGTACACTACATTGCAAATCCTACTCATCAATATACACTACATTACAATGGCCAACTGAAACTCATCAATGTGCACTACTTTACAGTGGCCTACTGAAACTCATTAATGTACACTACTTTACAATGGCCCACTGAAACTCATCAATGCACACTACATTGCAAATCCTACTCATCAATGTACACTACATTACAATGGCCAACTGAAACTCATCAATGTATGCTACATTACAATGGCCCACTGAAACTCATCAATGCACACTACATTGCAAATCCTACTCATCAATGTACACTACACTCCAATGGCCAACTGAAACTCAGCAATGTACACTACATTGTCATGGCCAACTAAAACTCATCAATGTACACTATATTCCAATGGCCCAATGAAACTCATCAATATACATTACATTACAATGGCGAACTAAAACTCATCAATATACATTACTTTACAATTGCCCACTGAAACTCATCAATGTACACTATATTACAATGGCCAAATGAAACTCATCAATGTACACTGCATTACAATGGCCTATTGAAACTCATCAATGTACACTAATTTACAATGGCCCAATGAAACTGATCAATGTACACTACTTTACAATGGCCCACTGAAACTCATCAATGCACACTACTTTGCAATGGCCCACTGAAACTCATCAATGTACACTACATTGCAAATCCTGCTCATCAATGTACACTATATTACAATGGCGAACTGAAATTCATCAACGTACACTACATTACAATGGCCAACTGAAACTCATCAATGTATACTACATTACAATGGCCCACTGAAACTCATCAATGTACACTACATTGCAAATCCTACTCATCAATCTACACTACATTACAATGGCCCACTGAAACTCATCAATGTACACTTACAATGGCCAACTGAAACTCATCAATGTACACTACATTACAATGGCCAACTGAAACTCATCAATGTACATTACATTACAATGGCCACCTGAAACTCATCAATGTATATTACATTACAATGGCCCACTGAAACTCATCAATGTACACTATATTGCAAAACCTACTCACCAATGTACATTACATTACAATGGCCAACTGAAACTCATCAATGTACATTACTTTACAATGGCCCACTGTAACTCATCTATGTACACTACATTGCAAATCTTGCTCATCAAGGTACACTACATTACAATGTCCCACTGAAACTCCTCAATGTACACTACATTACAATGGCCCAACTGAAACTCGCAAATGTACACCACATTACAATGGCCCACTGAAACTCATCAATGCAAACTACATTACAATGGCTTACTGAAACTCATCAATGTAGTCTACATTGCAGTGGTCAACTGAAACTCATCAATGTACACTACAGTGGCCAAGAGAAACTCCTCAATGTTCACTACATTACAATGGCCAACTGAAACTCATCAATATACATTACTTTACAATGGCTTACGGAAACTCATCAATGTACTGTACATTGCAATGGCCAACTGAAACACATCAATGTACACTACATTGCAATGGCCAACTGAGACTCATCAATGTACACTTCATTCCAATGGCCAGCTGAAACTCATCAAAGTACACTACATTACAATGGCCCACTGAAACTCATCAATGTGCATTACTTTACAATGGCCTACTGAAACTCATCAATGTACACTACTTTACAATGGCCCACTGAAACTCATCAATGTACACTACATTGCAAATCCTACTCATCAATGTACACTACACTCCAATGGTCAACTGAAACTCAACTCATCAATGTACACTACATTGCCATGGCAAGCTGAAATTCATCAATGTACACTATATTACAATGCCAACTGAAATTCATCAATGTACACTACATTACAATGGCCAACTAAAACTCATCAATGTACATTACTTTACAATGGCCCACTGAAACTCATCAATGTACATTACATTACAATGGCTTACTGAAACTCATCATTGTACACTACATTACAATGGCCAACTGAAATTCATCAATGTACACTACATTACAATGGCCAACTGAAACTTGTCAATGTACACTACTTTACAATGGTCCAATGAACCTGATCAGTGTACACTACATTACAATAGCCTACTGAAACCCATCAATATACACTACATTACAATGGTGAACTGAAACTCATCAGTGTACACTACATTACAATGGCCCAATGAAACTCATCAATGTACACTATATTACAATGGCCAACTGAAACTCATCAATGTACACTACATTGCAAATCCTACTCATCAATGTACACTACATCACAATGGCCCACTGAAACTCATCAATGTACACTACATTGCAATGGCAAACTGAAACTCATCATTGTATACTACATTACAGTGGCCACCTGAAACTCATCAATGTACACTACATTGCAAATCCTACTCATCAATGTACATTACATTACAATGGCCAACTTTGCTCCAGTATGCAAAAATTGGCTTTAGTAACTTTGTGAACACATGAAGAGTGGAGGGGACAACCCATCTGGAAGGCACATGAATTCATATACTGTTTATTATCTCAACATAATATTAAGTAATGTCCATGCAAGGCATGAACAGGAATGGAATATTATGCCTCCTTGAAGTAAATGGATGAAAAATATCAGTCTCTTTTGTTTTGCTTTCATCAGCTTGATGGCAGAATGTTTTTAAATCTCCATCTGAAAGTGATATTTTTATCCATGTTGACTCGTGTGTTTATGGTCAAGGATTAATATGCATGTACCATTCATTTTGGTGTTAGAAATATGCCAATGAGAAAATATTTTGTTGGCAAGTTGGAGCAGGGCCTGACAACCTTTTCCCCAAATCATCTTCAAACACTTCCTCAGTGTCACTGAAGTTATTTTGGGGGTGAAAAGTTTTCATTTGAAACTAGTTACATCCAATTTTATATTCCAGGAAAGTATTTAAAATCCAAATGTCAGAATTTTCTTTCTTTTCTTTGTGGAAATAACACTGTTTTGCCAGAAATGAAATTGGCAGGAGTGTTAATAGGACTGGAAGGAAGATCCCTGGGAGGTGAAGACAAACATATCCATAAAAGCACTTAAAGAAAAGGTATCATTGGTGGCAGCCTCCACTGCCTAGCTGAGCCATGTCCCCATTTGGTATGTTTCTCTTTGACCATGGTCCTCGTTTAAAAATGGCAGATTTGATTGTGGGAGCATGAACTGGACTGAGTGTGTCCTAAAAGACATAAAGCATGTATATAAACTGTTTGTGAGAAGGCAAAGTACCACATTAGGACAGCTCTAGAGGTCTGTTACTTTCTTTATTTGCAAGAAAAAAGCTCCAGTAAGGGGAATATGAGTGGAATGATCATGCACCCCTGAACTGTTTGCACTTGACTGTCAGGAAACCAATTATGGTCTGAAATTTTTAACCAGAGTTCCAGATTTTTCTTCGGCACTGTTAAATTCTTATTTTTCTTTGACGCATGAACTGCACATGGTCAGAATTCACAATAGTAACCAATTTGTAAGAAACAGCAGGCCCTGAGTTGATAGAACTGTGACAATTCTGCCACAAAATGAAATGAGGACCCTTCAGCAAGTTCATTTGCAATGTTTTCCACAAATAGGCCTTCTAATATCTTTGAAAAGTCTGCCTGTGTATGCGCTTTGAAGAGAATGTTACAGCCATCATTTAGCTTTCGAAGTGAAGCCACATGTTTGAGTTTTTTGTAGGAAAAAAGTTTCTTGCTACCACAATTGTTCATTTACAGTGCACTGGTTATTTATCTGGTCTGCAAGCAACCATTCTTGTCACATTACTTGAGACAAGAAAGCAAAAGTAACCCTGCTTATTGAAATGACTGTTCAGCAATCCCATGATGAATCTCAATGTCACAAGCCATATCAGTACTAGATATAAATCCAGTGGGTTTCCTACAAGAATGAACCCATTAATTGATTTCACATGACGTTACTCCAGGTGAAGAGAGCAAAAAAAGCCCTGCTAATCTAAATGACTGGTCTGCATTGCCGTGAGCTCCAACAGAATGCTCGATCATGGACATCATGAACCGTGTTGATACAAGGAACTGGGACAAGCACACACACATTACCAAAGAGCTTACATTTTTATGAGCTTGGATTTTTGAGAATTTAAATAATCATGAGGTGGCAATTTCCTAAAAATTAAAAATTTTTAAACATAAAATTTATTCAAAAATGTCTTTAAAAAAAATTGAACAATGACAAATTTTTTTTTTAAAAGTGTTTATATTTTTACAGATAATAATCATTTGAAGGTTGTTTACATATATATTAGGTAAAATAACTTGCCAGCAACCTTTGAATTCCTGTTAACTCTTTTCAGGTTAACTGACACTATTTGATATAAGGCCTTTTACTGCAATGACACCTTTACCATGCAACACTTTATGATGTCAGGCCTTTTACTGCAATGACACCTTTACCATGTGACACTGTATGAAGTCAGGCCTTTTACTGCAATGGCACCTTTACCATGTGACTCTGTATGAAGTCAGGCCTTTTACTGCAATGGCACCTTTACCATGTGACACTTTATGAAGTCAGGCCTTTTACTGCAATGACACCTTTACAATATGACACTGTATGAAGTGAGGCCTTTACTGCAATGACACCTTTACCATGCGACACTTTATGATGTCAGGCCTTTTACTGCAATGATACCTTCACTGTGCAACTGACACTATTTTGTACTGGGCCTTTTACTGCAATGACACCTTTCAATGACTTTTCTGAAAACCCAGCTAGGATACCCCCTCACAAGTTTTTGCAACAATAGCTATTACTTATATGACTGACAAAATAAAACTGGAAAATAAATGCGACATTAATCATTAGTTTTTACCAGGATTAAAGCAGCTGTGCAGTTCAGTCTGCACTCATCTTTTCAATCTAACCTTTTTCTCCATTCATAACAGTGTGTTCAGTATCCCACACTTGGAACAGGAGGTAATTTGAAACTTTAATAGTTGAAAGAATTCTGATAATATATGTGAGAATATGCTATTCCTTGAACTAGTTCGTTATTTATTATCAAGGTTTTACCAAAATAGAAGAAGATTTGAGCAAACTCTAGAACAAGGCTAAATATTGACACCTGTTCACTGCTTACATCCACCATTACAGCAAGAAGATATGACCAAGAACCACTGATTTGGCAAAAATATGGATTTTTGATTTTTCAGAAGCATTTTGTTGTTAATTTTAATACCAAGCAGTATGAAAAACGTATCGGTGAAGTCCTTGAATATTTGTCTATCTTTAAAACAAGGATAAAGCATTGTTCACATTCCACTGCAAATTTCTACTCAACTTTCTCTAATTGGTAATACATGGGTTATCATCATTGTCTTTAGAGAAACTCATTCCATAATTTTATATCTTTATTTCATGTCGGATATTGTTACATATAGATTACAAATCAATACTGATTTCATTTTTATTTGTATTTTTTTTATCCCTGCTTTTGTAAGATCTGTTGAAACTTATTTTCTTAATCTGTGGTATTTTTAAATTACTGGTGCCAAAATTACATTTCAAGTTGGAGTCTGCTTAGATAATAAAGGGTTTGCAGGGTTGACTGGTTATCACATTTTTAAAATATCAGAATTATTTTTGGAATAGAAAATTGAGAAAAAGATAAAAGTAAGCTAAAACTGTCATTTTCATTAATAAGAGATATACAGACGAGATAAATGAATTTGATATTGGTTTTTTAATAGCCTATTCATAAAATAAAGTGATCATACTACATTTTTAAGATGAAAATACACTGTGGTGTATAACAGTTTATCATTAAAGTTGTTTTGATTTCATCCTATTGCTTAATAGATTTTTAGTGGGGTTTTAGATTAATATAATTACAATACATAAAAGTAATTTCAAACAATCCAGTCTGGAAAGATGGAAAAAAAGGACAGACAGACACTAGTCTTGTATTTACAGTCAGGATGTATCATTTCTGTAGTGTGCATCAAAAGGTCATTGAATCTAAATTTCAGGGCAACTTTAGAGTACCACATGTACTCACTTATAAGTTTAGTCAAATTGAAAACAGCCAGCACATCAGGGTCTGTGTGGTTTTTTGTTTTACTGATTACTTCTAACACAATACACAGACCCAGATCTACTAGCATATTATGCAACAGCATCTGGGCTTTTTTTTGTTCTATTGATTTCTCCTGACAAACTGCATAGACACAGATCTGGGACTTTTTTTTGTTCTATTGATTTCTCCTGACAAACTGCATAGACACAGATCTGGGACTTTTTTTGTTCTATTGATTTCTCCTAACAAGCTGCATAGACACAGATCTGGGACCATTTTTTTTTTTATTTATGTTCTGTTGATATTCCAATTTGCTTTTACTTATGCTCACTTGACTTTGAAATATAATTTTTCAAATGCTTAAATTTAATTCACTTTTACAGACACATGCAATCATGTCCTTTTTTCCATTCTTTTCAAAGATTGGAGAAGTTATAAAAAGGGTGACACAGTTACAAATTAAATGCATTTCATGTAGCTATTACATGAGTTAATTATGTTCCACACATTTTTGGTATGTCTTGATTTCAGAGACAGACATTCCCTGTACAGTGTGCTGTCTCCAGTTAGGATATTTTATCTTAATGCTCATCTTGATTGAAAATTGTTTAATGATGTTTATCCCATGTATCTGTAATTATGATATTTTTGCTTTTTATTATTATGTCATGTTAAAATGATATTTAATGACTCCCAATATTAAAATGATATTCAATGACTCCCAATATTAAAATGATGTTTAATGACTCCCAATATTAAAATGATGTTTAATGATTCCCAATATAAAATGTTCAATGACTCCCAATATTAAAATGATATTTAATGACTCCCAATATTAAATTTTTCAATGACTCTCAATATTAAAATGATATTTAATGACTCCCATTATTTAAATAATTTTTTTATGACTCCCAATATTCAAATGACATTTAATGACTCCCAATATTAAAATGATGTTTAATGAATCCAAATAAGCAAAACATTTAATACACTAGATTAATCAAATGATAATTGCCTGTCTTAATTTTACCCTTAATCTCCAAAACAACAATGTGAAATGAAAGATAACTGTACATTCTTTGGTCCTTTCAGTATATCTGCATAGTGTGTGATTCCAACATTGACCTTTCTGACTATGCCATGGCTTACCATGGACATTTTCTAATATAAATATTTATGCAGCAGTTCATCATATTTCTGAATAATTTCTTAGAGTTGTTATCTTTGCCACTCAGAACTCCAACTAGATAGAAGTAAATGGGTGTTCCCAACACCTTTGCCACTCAGAGCTCCAACTAGATAGAAATAAATGGACATGCACAGCACCTTTGTCCCTAATGCATTTTCCTCTCTCCTTGTAACAATTTGAATTTGAACCAGCTTCAGTACCATAATGTCGTCATTGCAGTTTTTAAACTATTGTCATGGTAACCAATCTATTTGCTATAAATTTCAGCAAGTTTAATCTTAACCAAAAATACTTTGTCTATTCTAGATGTTTATGACTATTTAAATAAATTTAAAAAAAAATGTAAAAACAAACTGTACAGCAAACAATTTTTTAAAAACTTAATGTTTTCAATATTGACACTATACTGAAAGCAAATCCCCTTTATGCCTACATTAGGTGGAACTCAGACAATCTAATTCAATCTAGGTTTGCTTAATCATAAATTCATTATAAGGTCATAGTTTTGCAATTAGGGAGTTTTAATCTTCCTTTTCAATCAGGTCTGCATTGAATCTGATCACATTTCCCTTTTTAGTGCTCAATGTCAAATATGGATGGGAGTTAAGGTATTCCCCCTTGTCTCTTGATATTGTTCCCCACCCTGAACACAGAAGGGAATTGAAGTGTTCCCACATGTCCATCATAACATATGTCCAGTCCAGTGTTTTAGGTTGGGGCATTTATATTACTATTAAAAAATGTCAGTGCAATCTTAAACAGAATAGAAGCAGATTAAAATACTTCCCATGCCTTTTTTCCTTAGGCATTATGATGGAAAGTATCAATGTATTACTTGTCAGATAATTACTATCCTTAGACATTATGATGGGAAGTATCAAGGTATTACTTGTCAGATAATTACTATCCTTAGACATTATGATGGAAAGTATCAGTGTATTACTGGTCAAATAATTACTGTCCTTAGAAATTATGATGGAAAGTATCATTGTATTACTGGTCAGATAATTACACTCCTTAGACATTATGATGGAAAGTATCAATGTATTACAGGTCAGATAATTTCACTCCTAAGACATTATCATGGAAAGTATCAATGTACTACTACTGGTCAGATAATTACTGTCCTTAGAAATTATGATGGAAGTATTAATGGACTATTAGTCAGATAATTAATGTCCTTTTCATGAAAAACAGGGAACATAGTATCCACATGCCCATTCATCTTTCCAAAAGTTGTAAATTTATTTCTGCACTTTAACTTTAAAGTTGTTTAAAATTAATGGATGAAACCAGGTATGCTCAAGCATAATCATTGAAAGATGTGTCTTGCACCTAATTGGAGGTCATATATTCAAGGTCAAGGTCAGTATTTTACATTTTCCATCACATTTTCACTTTGCTCTTTTAACTTTCAAGCCATTTGAAACTAAGTGTTAAACATGGTATATTTAACTCCTTACTGACACTGGGGTGCTATCTTCAAGGTCAAGGTAATGGGTCAGTAACTTAAGTTGTTTTGTCTTCAAACTGTCCTTTCCATTCTATAATGGGGCCTCAGGTGGCTGAGAGGTTTAAGGCACTCCTTTACAGATCACTGCCATCTCATCTCTGTCCATGTGGGTTCAAGTCTTGGCTTTGGCTGATGTGGGTATTTGAGAAAGCTTGCCAGTAGCTTTCTGTGGGTTGGTGGCTGCCATGTATAACCTATGATGTGCTGATAAATTCATTAAAACCATCACAACAAGACAACCATTTTACAGCATTAGAGCCATTTAAGACTAAGGATGACACTTGATGTATTTGTCATCTACCACACACGGTGGTCTTATCTTCAAGGTCAAAGTAACAGACCAATACCTATGGTATCAGTAGCATTTTTCCGTCTGCTCCATAATGTATGAACTGTTTAAAGTAAATGAATGATATCTTAAAATCAGATTGATATTCAAGGTTGAATCATGATGCACTTTTGTTTCTCTTTGATGGCCTCACTTTTATCAGTCAAGGTTTTGTCTTAAGGTCAAAGATATTGATCCATTTTTTCCCCTTTTCTGCATTTAATTGATTTAATTCCCTTTGAGATGGAGACATGAAACTTGGTTCTTTTCTTTTTCTGCCTAGTAATAATTCTGTTACATGGATCAAAATTTAATCAGTGTATACTTTTGGTGACCTCACTACAGTTGGCAGAGGATAAAAATTATTGAATTTGCTTTCTAGGAACCAAGTACAAAAGTACTTTACAGAGTCAAGATCTTTGTACAGAAATCTATTTTATTTGTGGAATTTTTATCTGCAAGAGTTATTCAACATTTCCCTCTTTTTTGTAGCATAATTTGCTGGTCATAACTGTTTTTCGGTTCTTTGTTTGTACCTACTTGTATCTACAAGTGCAATATAATGTTATGAAAATTAAAATGGTATTTGTGTAGTGTCATTTTCACCTACTAGTATGGGTGAATTAACATATAAAATATGAATGACTAATTTGAATGTTACCAAGAATGACAGAAAACACATGATTGTGGCAGAGAATAGCCATTTTTTGCAGTCATTTAAAATCCTCCAGGACATAGGTCACATACAAATTTTGACATGCTCAATTTTCTTGAATATATTCTATTTAATAACACCATCACCAGAGAGGGAGTTAACACAATAACAGTTTGAAATATTTAATGATTATGTCAAGCAGTTTTTATTAATACACCTAATAAGGTATTTATCCAAGGTTATTTAGAATTATGGATGGTATTTCCTGCACAGAGGTCGGATTTTCTTTAAGAGGTTGATGAGTTAATCTGCCTTATGTCAGGTTCGACATTGATACCAATCTTAGGCATGTCACTGAGTAATCTCCAGGAGAAAGACCTGACAGCCAACTGTGGCCATTGACATGAATTTAAGCCAGACAAATCTAGACTAAAGTTTTAACATCTGATACAGTGTTTACTTCAATCAAATGAAATTTGATTCAATTGAAATAAATCTTGATTTCTTCTGCATTCAAAATTATTTGATTTTACTTAACAATGTCCACTCTACTTGATGATTGTGGGGCAATGCAAATTTGAGTTTACTTAATATAATCCACATTACACAAAGATTGTGAAGAAATTCCAATTAGATTTTTTCTTCACAAAGTCTACTTTAACTTCATGGTTGTATGGTGAAATTCCAATTTGAGTTTTTTTTTAAATTCAGTTTACTTGATGGCTGTGGAGGGGGAATTCCAATTAGATTTTTTTCTTAACAAAGTCTATTTTACCTGATGGTCATATGGGGGAATTCCAATTTGAGTTTTTCTTAGCAATGTTTGCTTTACTTAATGGTTATGAAAGGGGAATTCCAATTTGAGTTTTTCTTAATAAAGTTTACTTGATGTTAGTGGAGGGTTAATTCCAATTAGATATTTTCTTAACAAAGTCTATTTGACTTGATGGCTGTGGAGGGGGAATTCTAATTTGATTTATTCTTAACAAAGTCTATTTTACTTGATGGTGGTGGAGGGGGAATTCCAGTTAGGTATTTTCTTAACAAAGTCTGCTTTACTTTATGGTAGTGGAGGGTTAATTCCAATTTAAGATTTTCTTAACATAGTCTATTTTACTTGATGGCTTTGGAGGGGGGAATTCTAATTTGATTTTATTCTTAACAAATGCTACTTTGCATCATGGTTATGGAGTGGGAATTCTAATTAGATTTTTTCTTAACAAAGTCTCTTTTATCTGATGGCTGTGGAGGGGGAATTCTAATTTGATTTTTTCTTAACAAAGTCTGTTTTACTTGATGGTAGTGGATGGGGAATTCCAATTAGATTTTTTTCTTAACTTACTTGATGTTAATGGAGGGTTAATTCCAGTTAGATTTTTTCTTAACAAACTCTATTTTACTTGATGGTAATGGAGGGGGAATTCCAATTGGAATTTTTTCTTAACATAGTCTATTTTACTTGATAGTTGTATGGGGGAATTCCAGGTTGAGTTTTTCTTAATACAGTTTACTTGATGGTTGTTCCTGAGACAGCCTGATGTACATTGTGAGAGAGGTTCTTTCTAAAATAACCTAATTAAAGGAACATTTTGAAAACAACTGTCTAAAACTGCTGATTTCCTAATTTGGGAGCTGACATTCATATCAGGTCCAAATGTGTGCATTGCCTACTGTTACATATATGTAATTAAATTACATGTGTGTCAGTTTTAAATTCTCTTTACTTCATCATTTTTATTTCATTATGTTATTGTAATGTTAACTTTATTCACTGGATTTGACTATTTTTATGGAAGGTTCAGTTTTCTGTTTTGATCTGATAACAACACAGTTCGATTGCTACATTTTATTTTTAGTTAACCTAGTTCTTGACCTTGGTTCCGATTTTGTAAACATTGATTGAAAATGATTAGTCATTACCAAGGTTATGTTCAACCCACGTGTTAGTCTGTTGTAAACAGTTTTATTTTTAAATTTATTTCCAGTGTGGGAATTTGATTCTTAGATAGGGCTATTCTAGCCTACATGCAAATTGGCATTTATTTTACTGTGCTGTTCAAGTTAAGTGACCCCGTGAGCCATCATATGATCTAAAATCATGGGTTAAAACAGACATTTTCTAGTGGATTTGATCAGTCATAAATATATACCTTTGGGCTCAAGGTATTTGTCTTGTTGTTGCCATTTGAATTGATTTTCATATTTAAAATAATTTATTTACCCTGGAAAATACTCTTCTTCAATGAAAGTCTTGGACAAAGACATTCACTAAATTATTCGGAATTCAAAAGCCAGAATTATATTCTTGGTGACTCAACAAGGAACTGTTGACAGTGCTCTCAAGTTTAGAATCTCCTTCATGTCATACAGATGTTATATTAATTGTGATATAGGGTGGAAGTTACATCTACACAAGTCACTTATATCTGCCTCATACAAATGTAATATAAGTTGTGATATTGGGTTGGGGTTACATCTACACAAGTCACTTGTATCTGTCTCATACAAATATAAAATAAGTTGAGATATTGTTTGGGAGTTACATCTACACAAGTCACTTGTATCTGACTCTTACAATTGTAATATAAGTTGTGGTATTGGGTGGGAGTTACTTCTACACAAATCACTTGTATCTGACTCGTACAATTGTAATATAAGCTGTGGTATTGGGTGGGAGTTACATCTACACAAGTCACTTGTATCTGCTTCATACAATTGTAATATAAATTGTGATATTGTGTGGGAGTTACATCTACACAAGTCACTTGTATTTGTCTCATACAAATACAAGTTCTGATATTGGGTGGGGGTTGCATCTACACAAGTCACTTGTATGTGTCTCATACAAATGTAATATAAGTTGTGATATTGGATGGGAGTTGCATCTATGGAAATATTATATGTGTTTCACACACATGAAATATGAAATGTGATATTGAGTGGGAGTTACATCTACACAAGTGGGTTATATGTGTCTCATACAGATGTAATATCAGCTGTGTTATTGGGTGGGAGTTACATCTACATAAATCAGTTACATATGTGTTTCATACAGATGTAATATCAAATGTGATATTGAGTGGGTGTAACCTGTTCACAAGTGGGTTATATGTGTTTCATACAGACTTAACATCAGTTGTGATATTGGGTGAGAGTTACATCTACACAAGTGGATTATATTTGTCTCATACAGCAGTGCAGGGAGTATTGTAAGCAGAAAGTAGTCACTCAACATTGGTGTAGAAGGATAATTGTCTGCCTTTGGTTTGTCGCCAGATTTTTATTTTACAAGAGTATCATTCACCTAAGCTATGAAAATTATGAATCTAGAATAAATAAATATAAGTATTATTTTCAGATATAATAATTTTGGTGCTTTTTACCCAGTCTGAGAAAGATAACTGTGTGAAGAAAATAGAAAATGTGATGACAATAAGTATAGACTTATTTTCCTGAAAATAGTGCATTTTTACAAAAGCTTCATTAGAAGTATAATTGGCACAATGAAAAAAATTAACATTACTGCAGTCATCATTCTAGTCCAGTTCCAGTTATACTATGTTTGACCATCTGTGAAATATAGTTTCTGTAAAATAGGTTAATAAATTTCGTCCTTTCATTGCCAAAAGCAGGAAGTCATTGTGTTTTGGTGCATGAATTCATGTATAGAGTGTCCCAGAGCAGTGGGCTGCTAAAGATATACATGAATAGTTACTCTACTAAGTAAGGGACCAAGGGCTTTGGAAACAGGCTGATTATGGCAGCCATACTAACCTCACTTTTGTTAAAAATCATTAAAAAAAAATGAACCTGGTTAATTTTGTCAAAACATTCCTGTAAAAGCAGTGGAAGGCCTGCTTTTAGAGCATGATGCTCCAAAAGTAGGCCTTCCACTGCTTTTACAAGAATGTTCTGACAGTCTGGAGATCCATGTTTCTCATGGATAAAAGTCATCAAATTTGTTTCCAGAAAATTTAGCATGAAAAGTTTAATTTAGGAGTACAGGTTTCAAATACAATTCATTCTTCCAACATGCTTTCATCAACCAGAAGATGGACATCAGTTGAAAATCTACTGGCCTTTGGCTGTGGGAACACATGACTACAGAAGGCTGGAAACGTTCTGATTTAAATGGGGAATGCCTCCCTAAAAGTCAATATCAGCCTTTTTAATTAAAATCACTTGAATTTTGGAATTGTTATCTATACTGATTAAACTGGATGACATGGACATTAGGGACAATAAAAGTTATCTTATTGTTTCCTTCTGTATAGGGTAGTGAGACAAAAAAAAAAATGGACGTGGGAGATCAAGTTTAGTGAAACCATGCTCAAAGTGATATGCATGTGAGTAAAATCATGCTCACAGTGGTACTATGTGAGGAAAACCATGCTCACACTCATACTATGTATGTGAATAAGACCACACTCGTATTGACACTATGTGATTAAAACCATGCTCATAGTGATACTATGTGAGTAAAACTATGCAACAGTGCTAAAATTGATATTATGTATGTGAGTAAAACCATGCTCACAGTGATACAATGTGAGTAAAACTATGCAACCATTCTCAAAGTGATATTATGTATGTGAGCAAAGCCATGCTCACAGTGATACTATGTGAGTAAAGCTATGCAACCATGCTCAAAGTGATATTATGCATATGAGTAAAACCATGCTCACAGTTATACTATGTGAGTAAAACTATGCAACCATGCAGTGACGTCACTAGAGTTGGTGTCAGCCAGTGCGGTAACTCATGGTGTCACTCCCATGGACCTCCTTCCTGCACAAAAATTTCAAAATTTTATAGAGCCATTACGGTAACTCATGGTGTCACCCCCATGGACCCCCTTCCTGCACGAAAATTAATTTTTTTTTATAGACAGTCATGTGCGGTAATTCATGGTGTCACCCCATGGACCTCCTTCCTGCACAAAAATTCTAACATTTTATAGACAGTCATTTTGGTGTTACCCCCTCTGATGGTGTCACCCAGTGTATTCCACACCCCCTGCACCCCCCTAGTGATGCCACTGCAGCCATGCTCAGAGTGATATTATGTATGTGAGTAAAACCATGCTCATAGTAATACTATGTGAGTAAAACTATGCAACCATGCTCACAGTGATATTATGTATGTATGTAAGTAAAACCATGCTCACAGTGATACTGTGAGTAAAACTATGCAACCATGCTCACAGTGATATTATGCATGTGAATATACTATGTATGTGAATAAAACCATGCTCACACTGATAACTATGTGAGTCAAACCATGCTCACAGTGATATTATGTATATGCAGGCTGTAGGATTTGTGAGTAAAACCATTCTCAAAGTTTTACTCTGTATGTGCAGGCTGTAGGATTTGTGAGTAAAACCATTCTCAAAGTTTTACTCTGTATCTGCAGACTGTAGGATTTGTGAGTAAAACCATTCTCAAAGTTTTACTCTGTATCTGCAGACTGTAGGATTTGTAAGTAAAACCATTCTCAAAGTTTTACTCTGTATGTGCAGGCTGTAGGATTTGTGAGTAAAACAATGCTCACAATACTCGGTATGCTGAAGGAGTTGCCAATGAGTGCATGCACATAACAGCTAGAAACCTTCTGGAATACTAATTAAGAATAGAAATAAATCACAAACTTTTGAAATAATAGCCAACAACATAGAGGTGCAACTATCTTTTCTCTTTAGTTTTATCTTTACTTGGAGAATTATCTCTCTTTCAGACGTATTAGATCAAACTGCTCAACATTATTTGTGTGGGGTAATGTTCATCTGCATGTGATAAACTTAGCAGGAAACAAGATTGGAATATAAGTCTGTCTGCTGGTATCTGGGAACACCTTCATTCCCTGACAAGAAATGCTTCTGTGCAGTCTACAAAAGGATCAGTTTTCCAAACATTCTCTGTCTTGAAATCTAATACTTTATCAAGCTAAGGCAATGCACTTTTTTAATTACTGCATGCCTAAAATTATTGACTTTTCTGTTTTAGTTTTGTCTTTTATGTGATCACGTTCATTGGTCAAGGTTACTAAAAAGAAAATGCAATTTCCTCTACTGAGTTCCACATTTGCAAAAGTAAATTCAGTAATATTTACTTGAGTTCTCATTTAGTTTTTCATTATTATAAAAGTTTGATAGTGGTGTACAATTCAAAGCAAGATTTTGCCTGTAATTTAACTCCACTAAAAGGTCATAAAATTGACCTCCAAATAATTCAGCCATGTGCTGCAGACTGGCCACATATTCTGGTGCCAAATAAGTTATTTTAATGCTAATTATACCTCTATGAAACCTCCAGTAATCAGTCAGTTTTTTTTGTCCCATCAGTGTCTAGTTTCATTATATATGCAGAATTTTGGAAAACACAGTGAAGTAGTAACAATTATCTCAGCTTGTTTTTTTGTCTTGAACAACTCTAATTTTTTCAAACACTTAAACAATTGTTGTTAACTGACTGACATATAAAGCCGATAGTTAAATGCCTGAAGTGTCCTGCATGATTATGATGTAGCATGGTCAGATTAACATCAGGTTATTATTATGTCAAAATGTGAAATATTTGGAATGCTTGAATATTTTTAATATGCATATTGTCAGCTTTGTTCACATGCATTTGACCTACTTTACAAGCATTCTTCAAGTTTAAGCTATCGGACTGAAACATATTTCCTGGTTTTAATCTTTGACAGCCTGATTCAGGAAAGCTTCAAGCCTGGAATATGTTGTTTATGACAAGATGCACTCACCTTGCACCAAGTATAGACTGGATTCTGTGGACTTAATGCAGATTTTCTGTTGAATCAATTGAGTTGCTAAGGCTATCCAGGAATGTCTTCCTTAAATAACACAAAGACAAAGGTGTTGAAGAAGTCAGCTTCAGAATGAGACTGCATTTCAGGAACTTAATTGTTTTGTGTTATGGCTGTAATATAGATAATGCAGCTAAGAAGAAAATTTCTGTTACTGTACTATATATACTTGCTTATAAGTCATGTACAACTGCAAACAACACAGACCTGATCTGACATCACATAATATGCTGGCAGATCAGGGTATATGCTGTTTGTTCTGTTAATTAGTCTTTACAAGCTGCACAGACACAGATCTGTCTTTGCATTATGCAATGGCAGATCTGGGTCTGTGCAGTTTACAGTTGGATTTAACTTGCAAGTGAGTACAGATGGCAATAGAATTTTATCAAGATATCCCGTCTGGGTTGATTTCATTTGCTTTCTCAGATGCTACAAAAGAACACAAAATTTTACCCTGTTTTGAAACTGATTTTAATGGTATTAAGATGGAATTAAAATATTATTCCTATTTTGTGTCATGTGCTCTGTTATGGTGAGTTTTTGCATCTGTATTAGTATGGTGCAAGAATGATGTTATTTTTTGCTGGCATTAGTGGTATGGTGAGATTTTGGTGTTACCTTTCTGCTGGTGTTGGTGGTATCAGTTATGTTAATGATTTTCTAATTCAGGTCCAGGGAGATTACATGAAGGTTCAGATGCAAATGAGACACCTGGTTCTGCAAAACACTTGTGTTGGTTCCCCCATCCTGTACACCATGAATTTGATTTTTGATCAAATAACTTTTAGAAACTTATAGATTCCAACTAAAATTCAGGGTACAAAGTCCAGAAAACTTTGATCACATTCCATTGTCACCTTTCTCCATCAAAATCAAGTTATGAACCTTCTCTGACTTGCATTCTGAATTAATGTTGAGGGGGAGGGACATCTGTCTGAGAGAGACGCATCTCTTGCTCAGGTATAAATTACAAGGTATACATTTGTAAACTATCCCAGATTTGATGATGTTTAGAAGTTTTCAGAAGGCTAGTTTTTTATATTTGTATAAAATTGCACTTCCACAAAGGAAGAATAACTTTCCAAGGTCTTTTGACAGGGCAAATGATGGAACAGGTGAAACAACAACCAAGTGTTATAATTAGTAATTCATGTGCAACAATTTCATTGACATGAATGTGTCTGCAACTGTTCACTGGGTGTTTATGTGTAGGAGTGATGGATGGGGAGGGGATTTGTATTTGGCAGGGTACAGAGACCTACAGAAATGCCAGGAAAAAAAAAATGAATGAGTAAACATTTGCATGTAATAGGGAACAGTACTGGCCTGAAAAATTATAAACTTCTGTGCAGAGCTTGAGATTTTGTGACAGAGAATAATAAAGAACTTTACCTGTGAAGCATTATGTTTGAAAATGTTTACGAATACTTAGGGGCAGCACATCACTGGCAATCACAACTTGCGTTTCCTGTTCTCAGAAACAGTCTGGTTCAAAATATACATAAAAACATGGTTTGTAGATGTAAATATGGAATAATGATAAGAGTCTATTCTTTACCTCATAGGATAGATCAAGTACAGTGGAAGGAGATGCCAAATTAGAAAATGAAGGGTATTTAATATTCCACGTATATTTATTACATATTTATTGTACCAGAAAGTGACCAAAATAATATTTGTAGATTCATTGTTTTAATTCTGGATTAAAACATTTCATCAAACCCTTAAATATGATTGACAAATAAAACTGTAAGGGAATAAAAGAAACTACTAATGTACACTAATAATTTACAACTTGAGTTGATAATTGAGACAATTAACTGAAGGTTACAGTTTATTAAACCTAATACATAATGACCTTCACTTGAAACCATATTAAGACTGTACCTGAGATGCATTCAGACTATAAGATTGGACAAAATATTCTTTGAGATTCAAGTAAATTCTCTGAGATCTGATCTATTCCTAGATCATGCATGTTCACTGTTTCAAATGGATCACTTTAATATGCATGAATTGGTTGCAGGTTATGTGGAATATGCACACAATCATGTAATGGCCCAGAGTGGAATATGCACACAATCATGTAATGACCTCATGTGAAATATGCATGCACACAATCATGTAATGACCTGGTGTGGAATATGAACACAATCATGTAATAACCCTGTGTGGAATATGCACAGTCATGTAATGACCCAGTGTGGATAATGCACACAATCATCCAATGGCACAATGTGGAATATGCAGTCATGTAATGACCCAGTGTGGAATATGCACACAATCATGTAATGACATAGTGTGAAATATGCACAGTCATGTAGTGACCCAGTGTGGATAATGCACACAATCATCTAATGGCCCAGTGTGGAATATGCACACAATCATGTAATAACCTAGTGTAATATGCACAGTTATGTAAAGACCTTGTGTGGATAATGCACACAATCATGCAATGGCCCAGTGTGGAATATGTACGGTCATGTAATGACCCAGTATGGAATATGCACAGTCATGTAATGACCTAGTGTGGAATATGAACACAATCATGTAATGACCCAGTGTGAAATATGCACAGTCATGTAATGACCCAGTGTGGATAATGCACACAATCATCTAATGGCCCATTGTGGAATATGCACACAATCATGTAATGACCTAGGGTAAAATGTGCAGTCATGTAAAGACCTTGTGTGGATAATGCACACAATCATGTAATGACCAAGTGTGGAATATGCACGGTCATGTAATGACCCAGTGTGGAATATGCACAGTCATATAATGACTAAGTGTGGAATATGCACACTCATGTGGAATATGCACAATCATGTAATGACCCAGTGTGGAATATGCATAGTCATGTAATGACCAAGTTTGGAATATGCACACTCATGTGGAATATGCACAGTCATGTAATGACCCAGTGTGGAATATGCACAGTCATGTAATGACATTGTGGGGATAATGCTCACAATCATGTAATGACCTACTGTGGAATATCCACACAATTATGTAATGACCTAGTGTGAAATATGCAGTCACGTAATGATCTTGTGTGGATAATGCACACAATCATGTAATGGCCTGGAGTGGAATATGTACAATCATGTAATGACCTTGCATAGAATTATATGCACAGTCATGTAATGACCAAGTTTGGAATATTCACACAACCAAGTAATGACTCTGTATGGAATATACGCACAATCACGTAATGGCCCAGAGTGGAATATGCACAGTTGCTTAATGACCTTGTGTGGAATATGTATACAATCATGTAATGACTCTGTGTGGAATATGTAAACAGTCAAGTAATGACTCTATGTGGAATATGTATACAATCATGTAATGACCTGGTGGAATATGCACACAATCATGTATTAAATCTGCAAGGAATATGTATACAATCATGTAATGACCTGGTGGAATATGGACACAATCATGTATTTACTCTGCATGGAATATGAATACAATCATGTAATGACCCTGTGTGGAATATGTATATAATCATGTAATGACCCTGTGTGGAAGATACACACAGTCTTGTAAATGACCTTGAGTGGAATATGCACACAACCATGTAATAACCATGTGTGGAAGATACACACAGTCTTATAATGACCTTGAGTGGAGTATGCACACAATCATGTAATGAGCTTGTGTGGAATATGTATACAATCATGTAATAACTGTGTGTGGAATATGTATACATTCATGTAATGGCCTTGTGTGGAATATGCATATAATCATGTAACGACCCTGTGTGAAATATGTATACAATCATGTAATGACCCTGTGTGGAATATGCACACAATCATGTAATGACCCTGTGTGGAAGATGCACACAGTCATGTAATGAACCTGTGTGGAATATGTATACAATCATGAATGACCTTGTGTGGAATATGTATACAATCATGCAATGACCTTGTATGGAATATGTATACAATCATGCAATGACCTTGTGGGGAATATGCATACAATCATGTAATGACCCAGTGTGGAATATGCACACAATCATGTAATAACCTTGTGTGGAAGATGCTCACAGCCATATAAAACACTGTGTGGAATAAATGCACAAGCATGTTGTAACACAGTGAAATATGCACACAATCATGTAATGACCCTTTGTGGAAGATTCACACAATGAAATAATGACCCTGTGTGGAAGATGCATGCAGTCATATGATGACTGAATGTGGAAAATGCACACAGTCATGTGATGACCGTTGTTACATTCCATCAACAGGTTTACCCAGACATGCAATCTATTATGAAAATGTTTGCAATGTATGGTCATTTTGTTCAAATTATCACCAGAAATAAAATTCTTAACATATGAAATGTATTATCCTGTGAGAAATGGAACTTTCGGAGTTACCCTGAGATGGTCCAAAATTCTGCTAGATTTTTGTTCACATTCTGAAATATCACAGGTATCGAAGACTGACTTTAATACCAACAACAATCTGATTAAAACTGAGATCAACCTATCAATAAGTAGATCTGACAGGCACCCACCCATAGGAAGTCAACTTCTGTTGACCTCTTGTTTCACCAATTAAACTATAGCTTTCATACAAACGAAAAACATCATTTGGAACACATGGTTCCTAAGGTATTGCTTTCTAAAATGAAATGAAATGCATTATCTGATAGGTTATTTCAAAATAGGTTGACACAGAATTCCAAGGTCATCAGAACGTAAACTTTTTTTGGTGCCTGTCAGATCTCTGTTATAATGGATCTTGATATTCAGAAAGTGTCAAATAATTCTTCCTAAATTTGAAAAAGTACTTATTGTACTCCACAGGTATTTTTTCAATAAAGAACAATACAGGCCACTGGTTACTTAATTAAACAGAATGTTATTATCTTACCTGATTTCTTGCTAGTTTTCCAGTGGTTGTAAGATGTGACATGTTGGTGTTCATTGTTTCATGGCTAATTATAGGACCTGAATCTCACTGTGGCTGAATGTTCCTTCAGTTCACATCATAGGTATCAGAAAATCTAGTGCATGAAGTGTTTCAGTTTTAATTACACAACATTTGCTATTTGTGCAGGTTAAAATGTTTTGTTTCTTCTTATACTTATTTTACATATATATCTCATTGAAGGTTCTTTATATAAGTTTCATTGTAAATGAATGTTTGCTTCAGCCTCCACAAACTAATCACCTGTCATTTGTGTTATGAAAAACAGATCATCGCTTCACCATAGAAATGTAATGTAAGGTCATAAATTCAACCTGTCTTCTTGAAGCAAAGAGCTTTTTAAATAATCTGAAGTGGGTTTTTTTCTGGATGCTCTTTCTTGTTTCAAGATGTGCTTTCTTCATACTGTTCTTGAAAACATAAATTCTACTTCTTCATTTCCAATACAAAGTCAAATAAATTATTCACAGTTGTCTTCATTGCCTCCCTAATATGGACTGTAACCCTTGATTTCATAATAAAACATACATAAAGCATGCTTTATGAGTAAATGGAGCTCAGCAGCCAGTCTGCATTGCCTCCCAGACAGACCATAAATTGAAAGCAGCTAATTTTGTAATTCAAAGTAAAATCAATACAAGTTATATCCTGGAGTCTTCTTGCAACAGATCTTTTTGCAGTCTTTTACAAAATATGATAGTAACAGTGTACTCAGTAATATAGGTCAAATCTTGGTACCTTGGTTTATAGTAACTTCTGTTGAGATTCACAAAATAACCGCGACTAAACTGAGAAATGTTTACATCAGGATATGCCATTATGGAATGGCCTATTGTGTATAATAACAATAAAGGGTTACACAATTAGTGTACATAGATGTTATATCATAGATGAAATCTGGATCCGACAGTGCCGGATGAAGTCTAAAATGATTGGGTGTATGTGAATGTATGCTTGTGTTTGATTATGAATGGAATGTGTGTGTGTGTGTGTGTGTGTGTGTGTGTGTGAGGGGTAGAAAATATGAATGCACATGCAAGAGGATTTGTTGTACATGGTGTGTTATGTAATTTTTGTACATATAAATATAATTTATGGCCCCAAGGAATATAAAATTTATTTTATGTTTGTCTGTGAATTAGTGGATTTTCCAGGAGAAATTATGGTGATAATTCACTGGAGTGATTTATCAGTTCTTTTCACTCATGAACTTTTTTTGATAGACATTGATAACATTATGACCAAAGAATTTCATTCAACATGTTGTCATTCACTTGGTACAGTTCTAACATGCCAACCTTTCATGCAAGAAAACCACATTTGAATCAGACTAAGAAATTAATTTTGTTTTAAATTTTGTTTTCCAAGTATTCTGCTACCTTGAATTAGGATAGAGATTTATGTTACTAGTCATATTTTCTGTGCAAGTAAAAAGCAAGTTAAAGTAGAACATCAGTAGTAAACAGCAAACATCTACTTCAAACTTATGCACTTTTGTTTGCCAACATGTTTGAGCAGAAACAAAAAGAAATTTTTTTTTGTTCTGAGCGAATAATTGGTATATTTCATCTAGTGGGTGAAAACATCCAGTATTTTCACCCATTCATTGAAATGTATCTGTTATTTACTCAATGCAAGCAAATATCCTCTATACATTTTAATGATATACTCCTTGTTAAATAGATCTTGGATAAAGGTGTTGAGACTACATCTATGTTAATTGGCATGAATGTGTAATTATTTTGTAGATCTGTATATCTTTTATAATTATTTTCAAATTTCAGAAGGATAAATTAAGTATCAGCAAACAGGATCACATCCAAACCTGTCATAATAATAATGATGTCTTGTAAAGGTGAGCTGCATCACTTTTTTAAGAATCTTAATTTAAGGGAATATTTTGAACCTTGATAGAATTTGGATGGCATATGATGTTGGGTAACATGTGCACTTCATGGACTAATTTGGATGGCTTCTGATGTTGTGTAAAATGTGCATTTCATGGTCTAATTTGGATGACATCTGATGTTGGGCAACATGTACACTTCATGGCCTAATTTGGATGGCATCTGATGTTGGGTAACGTGCACTTCATGGACTAATTTGGATGGCCTCTGATGTTGGGTACCATGTGCACTTCATGCACTAATTTGGATGGCATCTGATGTTGGATAAAATGTGCACTTCATGGCTTAATTTGGATGGCCTCTGATATTGGGTAAAATGTGCACTTCATGGCTTAATTTGGATGGTCTCTCTTCTATCCTGCACCATCATCAGTAATTAAAATCTTATTTTAACTAAACTTTACTCAGACTTGATATGTTCCTTAAAGTTTTATTCAGGATATCATTTGCATTTTTTTCACTGTGCCATTCCATTTTTGTGCTATTGATTTTTATATTTTGAATATGTGTTCATGTATTCTTATCATAATTGGCCACCTTTCCTATAGCTTGCGGGTGGTACTGGCATAAATGATCTCCATGTTATGTCCTGCCATTTATTCCAATTCTATTTTTCTTTACCATTTTCCTTTGCATCCAAAGATTGGAGAGTCGGAACTGCCAAGAACTTGAATTATTTGATAAATACTAGTCCATTATTACTATTCCATCCATTGGATCTGAAGAGTGGAATCTGGAATCAGCAGATGTTTTTCAGCCTATCAGCTGTCTGCCCCACTATCAGACCACACTTATTATGGGCAGTTTATAATTTTCCATGATGCAAATTGCCTGTCTAGTCTGCAAGTAGAGAGAACCTTACAGTGTTTGGCGCTTCCAAATGTCTCAGATGGTATGAGAATGTTATAATCTTAGGTTCCTCCATATGGGTCAGATTGTGTGTCTGTACACTTATTGTCTTTTATTAGATGCTAAAAAATTGACAGTAACACATATTCTAGTCATTTGTATGTAAACTATTATTTTTAAAAAAACCCAATAATAGTAGTAGTGAAATCTGGTATTTTCCTCAGATTTTAAATCTAGGAAGAGAAGAAACATAACTGTTTCAGATCATCCCTTATTTCAGAACATCTATATGCCACTTTCTCTAAATAGCTTCTGTAATGTAAACTTTATTTGGAAAAGATATAATATTTTGTACAGATACAGCTTTTCTAAGATGGAGAAATGCTGATTACTAAAGTTTGCAATATATATATATATATATATATATATATATATATACATTCTCTAATAGCAATTAACACCTATCTATTCCCTGATCTGATTAGTAGCCATCTTTTCCCTGATAGCCATTAGCAGTCATCTTGTCCCTATTAGCAGCTAGCGGCTATTTCCTGAAGCTATTAGCAGTAATCTATTCCCTGATAGCAACTACCAGCCATCTATTCTTTAAAAGCTATTAGCAGTAATCTATTCCCTGATAGCAACTAGCAGCTATCTGTTCCTTGAAAGTTATTAGCAGTAACCTATTCCCTGAAAGATATTAGCAGCAATCAATTCCTTGAAAGCTATTAACATTAATCTGTTCCCTGATAGAAACTAGCAGCCATTTATTCACTGAATGCTATTAATAGTGATCTGTTCCCAGAAATATATTAGCAGAAATCTATTCCCTGACAGCAAGTAGCAGCTATTTGTTCCCTGATTGCCATTGAATTGTCTGTGCTCATGCTTACTGGCTCCAATTCTATTGCAAGGAATTGGAAGCATAGACATTACAGTTTTCTATAAAGACAGGAACAAGATTTTGAAATACTCTTCAGTAGAGGCAATAATAATAATAATAATAACAACAACAACAACAACAACAATAATAATAATAATAATAATAATAATAATAATAATAGTGACTATTTAAAGAGTGTGACACAGTTAGTTTTGTGGAACTAATCTACCATGTAGGCCTCAATTATTTGCCTGTTCAAACAGGGTTTGCATGAATAGAGCAAGTCCAAAAGGGCTGAACCAATTTTGGTCAAACTTGGAGCATTTCTTATGATATACTCTGTCAAATATTTTTCTAAACAAAGTGAAAGCACATTTTCTAGTCTAATAAAACACATGGGTTTGGTAAAAGGTGGTAAGTAAGCATGTGATCACAGTATGTAGAGAAGTTTGATGTGGCATATGTATAGCCATTATATACCGTATCAAACTCAGGGGAAATAACTCAGTTGATGTGTTGTATGAATCCATCTCAGCCTAATGGCCTCAACATATTCCTACAGCATACCAAACTTGTTCTTTCCACTGATTCAGAACAAAACATGTATTTAGTTTACTGTTGAAATTTGTACAATTTATTGCATTAAATGAAAAATAAAAAGAAAAACATCATGCTTTAGCACAAACATCAGTATTCTGAAAAAACAAGTAAAATGACTTGCATTCATAGTCTTTAAATTGATCTGAGTTTCATGTATATTATAGTAATTTGTCTAAAGTTACAGTATTTTTTGAAAAAGTCTCATGCAAGACTTTGTCAAACAAAAAACACTCTCTTCTTCGCCAAGTAAGAAATCAAATGCAGTGTACTCTGTACCCTGCAATGATGCAGATATTTTAGAAACAAGTTGAAAAGATATGCTAAAAAAAAATTTTGGATGCTTATTATTAAAAAGAAAACTTGTACATTTTTATCTTTTGTACTGTAATGTTTGGTTTGATGGAAATGTAACATGGCTTGTCTTTTCAGAAACTAATAATTGGTTTTAATTGTACATATCCACTATGAACAGCACTAACACAGATCTGTTATTACATAATGCACAGCAGGTCAGGGTCGATGTTGTAAATGTTTAGTTTATAAGTAGAAAGAACAGCGTACACTCTAATCTGTTGGTGCATCTTGTGATGGCAGATCTGAGTCAATGCTCATGGCATCTGGACTTGCATCTTGTGATGGCAGATCTGAGTCAATGCTCATGGCATCTGGATTTGCATCTTGTGATGGCAGATCTGAGTCAATGCTCATGGCATCTGGATTTGTATCTTGTGATGGCAGATCTGAGTCAATGCTCATGGCATCTGGACTTGCATCTTGTGATGGCAGATCTGAGTCAATGCTCATGGCATCTGGATTTGTATCTTGTGATGGCAGATCTGAGTCAATGCTCACTGCATCTGGACTTGCATCTTGTGATGGCAGATCTTAGTCTATGCTCATTGCATCTGGATTTGTATCTTGTGATGGCAGATCTGAGTCAATGCTCATGGCATCTGGATTTGCATCTTGTGATGGCAGATCTGAGTCAATGCTCATGGCATCTGGATTTGCATCTTGTGATGGCAGATCTGAGTCAATGCTCATGGCATCTGGATTTGCATCTTGTGATGGCAGATCTGAGTCAATGCTCATGGCATCTGGATTTGCATCTTGTGATGGCAGATCTGAGTCAATGCTCACTGCATCTGGACTTGCATCTTGTGATGGCAGATCTTAGTCTATGCTCATGGCATCTGGACATGCATTGTCTATGCAACAAGTAGAGTAATCATTGGAGACATGTTTAAACAGTATGAAGATTAATCAAGTGGTGTATCACCCATGGTAACCAGTAAGTTTACTAACAGTATGAAGAGGTGCTCAGTGCAGTTCCTCTTATTTCAGTTTTTGATTTTGTGATTTGATTTGCATATTTTAATGAATTCCTCTTTATTTCTCCATCAGTAAGAGGGATGTTCCACAGTACCACTTCATGTATGTCTGTCAGTATGAAGGACCCTAAGGAAAGACTTTCCTATCACTTACTGGTAACTATCTAATTTGGCTAAATGGTCAATCTGAGTACAATTGACTTGTCATTATATTGATCTGATTGTAAGGATGCAAATTTCTGTCAATCTATGAAGAGCACATTAATTTGGGCAGGTGAACGATTAATTAGATTTATGGGGACCGTGGCATGTTAAATCGCCATAATGCATGGATTTGTAATGTCTGTGTCATGAGAGGAGTGATTCTTAATTAAGCATTCGTTTGTTTAACCGTAAGACAGACTGGAAGGATAGGGTTAAATTCGATCTTGTATCAGAATTGTCAGATTTGAAATTTTCCTGAACCAGTTATTTGGGAATCTCAAGGGCAGGCAGACTACAATTTTGGCACCTAGTTATAAAATGCGGGAGATATATTTAATCCGGATTGGTTATGCTAAATAAGGGGCATGATTCCCACATGAAATTCTTGGTTTTAATATGTCCCATCACAAAATTTTAGTCAGTCTGCATTTTTCTGCAAGAGAAAACAAATGTAGGAGACTCTGAGTTTGAATTTTGAATTATCCAAGGGATCGGATGTCTGGAAAGTCGATGGACACTATTTTGGCGGTAGAAGCAAGCAAAGCTTGAAAGCACAAGGTGAAATAGCTCCATGGGACGTATCCACGTACCTACCTAGCAAAGTATCTACGTATCACATACTTACATATCCACCTACCCACACAAAGTTCGAGGGCCGAAAGAGGTGAGACAATAGAGAGTTTGGAGAAGGGAAAAGTGGAAAGGACCAAGAAGAACAGTCACAGTGAAGTTGGAGAACAGTCACAGTGAATTTGGAATGAACCGGAAATAATCAGGTTATGAAGTTGTACAAGGCAATGACTTCGATTGTTCACTCGATTCTATGATGAACTAATTCTATCATTTAAAACAGATCGGCTATTTATATAAGTATATTTGTGTTTGAAATTCGGTGAATGATTTATTTCAAAAAGAAGTGTATCTTCCTAATGTAATGCATTGTCATGGTTGTTTATGTAATCGATTAAATTGTTATTTTCATGTACGGGGGCTCGTGTCATTCTGTTTTATATATCTGCTCAGATCTCTATCTATTCCACCTATAAGTTTCACACTTTATATTAATATTTACTCGATCCGGGCAATAACACCGAAGGCGATCACCCTCTAGATAACTATATCCCAATTTCCACTACAACCCACCCCCAACAAAG
>JAECUM010011370.1:0-120818 GCA_016617855.1 Megalonaias nervosa | reverse complement strand
GTTTCAGAAATAATCCTTCAAAAATTATGCTAATACCGTAAAATCTGAGTTGTAGTTTGCTTTGATGTAAGCGACCTTACACCATACCTGTCAACTCTGACACTGGGGGGGAAAAAAAAAACCTCCTGAATTTTGGAGTCACTCCACGCCTACCTCCCAATTTCATGATATCTCCCGATTTTTGCACAGAACTCCTGACTATTAAATTATGTCTTCGATTTTCATGTCTCCTAAAAAAACAAAAGTCCTACATAGATATGTCATATGCACTCCATGGAAGCCATGTTCTGTTGTATCACCTGTGAATATTGTCGTGACGAAATAACTACTTTACTAGAAAGAATTCGCTTCTTCAGTAAATAGGATGTTAAGTTTAAACATTATTCATGTATATTTATGATTTTTGTTCATCTACAACGATACAAAAATCAGAAAATAAACCTGAACAAAAAATAATCCACAGCAATAAAATTGTTGGCAGTTAACTTCAATCACAAGAATGATCATCATGAATGCTGTAGCTCCATTCCCACCAAAGAAACTTACACGAGTGAGCACCCGGCATTTTTATACCGTATATACAAATGTTCACTACCATCGTTAAATTAAAAGAAGGAATGAAAATACATACCACGCAGTATATGATACCTCAAAAAACTAATTCAGAATACATACATTTCATAGTGAACAATACTATATGCCTTATGAGTTGACAATAAGGGAATAAGGTCGGATATACGAGGGGAAAATAGTTGCCACATGTACGGTACCGTGAGGATGCCTGGTTAGGTACCTTTAGTTCACCAAAGTGGTAATCCTTTATTTGCCAATCAATTGCTGGTGCTTGTGTAACACATGGTTTCTTTGAATCATGACGCAGGGCCAGTCGTTTTCACAAAATAGTTGCATCGATAAGGAGTAACTTTTAATTAGTCGCGCTGGCTTTCTTGCTTGTTTATTTAAGACTAATATTTAGCTATTGTGCAGTTTGGCCACAGCTGACCAGAATATGAAAGTAGGGCATGTCCTGGGGAAAAATAACTTGCGTCACAGGGAGAAAAAAAAACGTGCGTTCTTTGCGAATTTCGCTCATATTAGACCTGGAAGACTGATCAATATTAGTGAAAATAAGGCTTTAAAAATGCCACGAGAAACCTCCGATTTTTGGTCCCAATCTATGTTTTTTTATTCAGTCTCCCTAGTTGGCTTTTGAAAAATTGACAGGTTTGACTTACACCACGTTTTACAGAACTACGGTAATCATGCTAATGTTATGGAATGAAAGGCAATTACACATCAATGTACTGGTATAGTTGCCGGTCAAATTTCCCTCTTAACACAAGCCAGTTTTGGGATTTTAAAGATTAACTGGCTGATTTTGCTGTTGGAAAACGAAAGACAAATCCACCAAATATCAATAAAGGAGACGCCGAAATATCAAGCTTTAAATTGTGTGGAAAGTTATGTTGTTCAGCCAGAACACAAAACATAGACTGATGATGATCTTAGTTGATCTGTAATGAGAATTTTAGCTTTTATTATTACCACTGTTCGTGAACATGTAAGTTATGCTGGTTATGTGCCTTGTACAATTAAACGTGTGTACCTTTTCATAAATATTACCTCAGTTTGCAGATCGCTTATATCATTGAAAATGAGGAACTCGTGAGCGTGTGATTCAATGTAAATGGCACAGCTATTAAGGACTAGCTGAAATGTTATCTGGAAAAATGAAATTTGGTCGAAACAATGAATAAAGCAAAGTCTGCATCTAATATATTTGGGAATAAATAAGGATTAAAGTGACGCTATGCACGCTTTACACTGTGTAAGTACTGTACATTATATAGTTCAGCCTTGTCTCCCAGGTAAACTCAACCGGCCCACGAATTATGAAGTCTGTATTTACCTTAATTTAATTTCGTGTTGGATAAATCAGAAAATAAGCACATGCATAATAATAACAAAATCAATCATAGTACTTGATAACAGTTTAATAACTGTTGGGACACCAAAAATGATTGTTTTTTTACATGCATATGTCTTAGCACACAGAAAAAAAATCATTTTCTCGTGTCCCAAGATTTACAGCCTATACCATTGTCAACAAAAAGACTTAAAAACTGTCAAGTTTAGACATTGGCCCGCAGATAAGCCGACCCTCCCTACTTCCAGGCCTTTATTTTTTACTAAATTATTTGGCTTATACACGAGTATATACGGTAATTTAAATATCGGCTGCATTATAATAATTCTGTTTGTTACAGGTGTTACTGAAATAGAGATCCCCTGTCATCATATGGCCCTTGTTCACATCAAATTAAATGTCTGGAATCATTGCAGCAAACAGATATCAACAGACTTGAATCCTGCACACAGTTAAAATCTATATACCCTTCCCAATGAATAAAGCATGAAATGTCATTTAAAAAAACAAACCACATCATTAGAAGTAAAATAGTATTAAAAATAAAGACGGTGAACATTTTATGTTAGACTACATAACTCAGGAAACAGATACCATTTTTTATGTTCAAATTAAGTAATAATTATAATGTAGTAAAAACTACTGCAGGTAGACATGAAATATGGTATGCACGATTGTTGGGAGGTTGTTTTTTTTTATTATTTGACTTTAATTTTTTTTTTTATCTGTTGGGGCGGGCTGGGTTTTTTAAACTAATATCTAACATATATTTAATTTAGAAAATAACCTTTATCATATTCTCTCCTTGCACCAGTAGACTATATTTCTGATAGGGCATGATGTACTATTAAAGTATTGACAGACCTGTCATTTTTTTTTGTCCAGAATATGTTAAAAGGATAAGTGTGCTTTGATTTTCCAGGAAAGTTATTGCCAGCTTTGTAGTAAATAATAATTATATTTTCATTAGTCATTGCACAAGACTTACAAACATTATTTTCATCTTTTCTTTAGCATGTAAAAGTTGCAGGTGTAAATGAGGTCCATTTAAGTATGGATTAACCCTCTATTGGCAAATTTTCAATATATTCTTATTGCAGCTGGAGTGCAGATTCGTCCACAGGTGGTGGCTCAGGGTGTTCCAGGGCAGGTACAGAATGTCCATATTATTCAGGGGCCACAAGGACAGCTTCAAGTCCGTGGCCTTATGGCAGGTTTGTTCAGTTCTACATTTAATTCTTGGGATAATCAAAGCAGGATTTAGTCATTGTATGCAACATTAAATACTTGGGCCTGCAAGCCAAACTTTTCACATGACTTTATTCTATATGCAGACTTGAGACAAAATGTGATGAATATAAATATTTACAAGTAAATAAAGAAATATTTGAATAAATTAATGAAAAAATGATTGTAAAGTAATAGTAAAACACCATTTGTGCAAATATTGATTACAATTTTTAATCATCTATTTTGAAAGTCTCAAAAATGTAATAGGAAAAATTTATTGAGAGTTAAAGGTGTGGGTTGAAATAATTTTATATCAGTTATTAGTGATTTGCTACACATCGAGACGTGTGGTTTCATAAATATGAAATTCAGGCTGTATTGTCACACCAAGCTTTGCCAAACCTATGAAGAATACTTTGGCATCCTGAGTTTTAATGTAATGAGGACAGCTCTAATGGCTGCATAAGAATTAACTTCATCCAGAAACTTTACAACATTAAAAACATGTCAAACACCCTACCACTATGACCCTAACATGGTTTTACTTTTCTCAATAGGCCAGCAGATTATTCGACTGCCAGATGGTCGACTTCAGCTGATTACTGTTCCACAGCAGCAGGGAGTATCTGTAGTATCAACAGCCGCAACTACTACAACAACTACACCCACCAAAACCATCCAGGTCCAGACACAACTTGGACTTCGTACCCAGGCTGTTTTAGTCGGCGGAGCTGCGGGCACTGCCATAACACAGGCATCAGTTGGATCAACAACACCTACAAAAGTTCTAGTCCCAGCTCAGGCCACTACAAATCTGGGTAACCTGAGTTCTGTTGCAGTAGCAGCAGTTAGCAGCGCTACTCCAGGTCAGGCCATATCTGTGTTGTCAACCAGTGGAAGTCAGACCATCACCAAGATTATCTCCCCATCCAACAAGTTGATGGCACCAATCATTCAGAAGATAGCAGCACCGGGAGTTGTTGCTGTTTCAGGTACCCAGGCTGGGACTACCTTAGTGCCACGGATCATTACAAGACAAGGGCTGGCACCACAGATTGTGGTTCAGTCTCAGCAAGGCCTTCAACCAAAGACATTGACCACTGTCCAGCCAGCTGCATCACAGGTACTGGTTCAATCACAGCAGCAACCATCTGCCACTCAACTCACTCAACAGATACCAACCCAGATACAACAGCAGCGGGCAGTTCAGATCTCACAGGTGCCTGTATAGTGTTGTCTTTCCTGCTAAGCATAGACGAGACATGGGTATTGCTTTTCCAGTGGCATTGTTGTGGTGGCTGTTATGTCTTAGCATTCATTGTTTCCATTCAGCTTTGGATTTAGTTTGCCTGAATGAAGTGCAAGAGAGTTCATGGAATGACTGTTGCAGCATTGGCAATGTTCAGTGTAGACGACAGGTTAAATTTTGGTTCAAGGTGTTCATTATATTTTGTAAAAATCAAGCATGGATTTAAATTTCATTGATGTGTGTTCATTTGCATTTGCCTGATCTTGTTTGATTTGTGGGGAAGAGTTTGAGTGTAATGTTTGCGTTACAGGTTTGCTGGATTTAGACAGTAGAGCCATCAAGTTTACAAACAATTGTGAACATTTACACATCTTTTAAGAAACAAAACAAATTCATTTAAATGTGTTCGAAACGTTTTCAAAGTGACATAGGGTTACGTATGTATAATGCTATCATTGTAAAAGCATGTCACTGTACCCTGTATTACAAGCTTAATTTACTTTTTTTGAAGTTGTTTGTTTGAGATCAGTTCCTGTGCTCTCTTAACCATACATATATATATATATATCTATCTATTTAATGAGGAAGGTGAGTAGTAATCAGGTAAAGCACCCATCAGAGAGTGCTTTGTTGATATTACCTCGTTCACCATCTTCTGATATTGATTCAAGTATAACATGCCTATTTAATTGTGCCCCAAAAGCAAAGCTATGATGTCAGTGGGGTTTTATTTTTTATTTTCTTTTAAAAGTGCAGTAAAGATTGTTTATAACGTTTCACAGGGGACGGGGATTTTTATAACATAATAATTGAGGAACATTATTTCCAGTGTCCCTATCAGAATTAACATAATCCAAGAAATCAAAACCCTCATGTAGCGCTTCACGCGCATTGGCAAGAGAACATCATTATCATTTTTATTATTAACAGGTAATTACATCAGTTTGGTGACAAAACCATGCCTTCGCAAAATAGTTTCCATCACAGCCTGTGGAAAAATCATGCCATGCAAGGATTCAAAGCATACGATTTGCAGTCATTTTACATTTATTTCACACAATATTTTTATCAAGGCTCGTGAGGTATATTAAGATTAAAACAATCAGGGTGTACCATATTATGCAACAGACAGATATAGAACAACAGATAATGGATATTTCTAAATAATTTGGTCAGTAAAGTTCTAAAAGCATTTCCTGCCATTCCTAATTGCAATGAACCATCAGCCCATGATTTGAGTATGAATGAGCATTTATTGTCACACTTTTGTAACCTTGTGTCTTTCTTGTCTATCATGCCTTTGTTACCTCCTATCTGTGTAACGCCTTTGTTATTTAAATGACTCATTATTTACCTGTCAACGTCTGAGTTCATTTTCTCTGACAACAGAAATCAAATGCTGTCACCAGTCAAACATTGTTAAAACAAAAATAACATTATAACAAAGACTTTACTATTAGTAATTAGGATTTTGGTAGGGGAAGTTAAAGTCGAACATATTAACAGAGATAACATTAAATCCACGAACATAGTAAGCAACTCTTTTATGTGATTATTTTAATAACAGTAATACAATACCTGTTATTATTGCATTGCTGTATCTCTACTTGATGCTAATTGCCAGTCCCAGGTGAATATTCCCCCTTCCAGTTGATAATAGGTGGCAAGTTTTACCTAATTAAACTTAATTTAGCCCTGTGCTGCCAGAAAAACGTTCATGGTTGGCATTAGGGTACAGTTGAGTTTTGCCATCTTCTGACAGCTCTTGTTCTGAACTGTTGAATGTGCATGCATGAAACTTCTAATAGGTTAATGAATATTGAGGAGTACTATTAATTTGCAGCAAAAGTAGGTCACAGTACCCCCATATTCTTGCTCCAGTATTTACAGTTAATTTGTATGCTTTAGAGACAGAGGCCTTGGTAGGTTATGTCTCAGAATGAGGCCTTGAGTCAAGAAGTGAGACACCTTTTGGTTCATTTTGTTTTTCTTCTGATATTTAAATAATACTTAATTAACTTCTAAGTTGGAATATTATATGATCTGACAATTATCTTTCTCTCTCCACGTCCATTGCTTTTGGGTTATGTCCCAGGGTTGGGTCATGGAAGCAAGAAGTTGGGCTCTTTTGGTTTATTATTATTATTATTATTATTATTGTTATTGTTATTATTATTATTATTTCAATAAAACCTTATCAATTCAATAAATATTTTATTACATTCACCTTGTAGCACTCCTGCAGTTGGATGGGCAGTTGGGTAAACAATTATAATACTTATTCCTTAGTCTTTGAGCTCAAGTTCTGACAGAAATGTTCTCTGTAGAAAATGCATGAAAATATATACCCAAAAAATGAATTCACAATATATCTTAATTATGTTGATGCACTTAAGTATTTGTTATTGTCTTTCCTGGATTACCAGATTAGTATAAAGTGTATCTTTTCTGGCAATAATGTTGGCTGTGATGCCACTATGCATTTTGCACTATTTGAAGAGCAGGCATAATGTTCTGTGGAACCATAATATTCCGAGTTTCTAATCTCTTTTTGCAGTGTGCAAATACTACCAATAGTACTGTATATACTAGCTTATAAGTCAAGTCAAACTGCAAACAACAAAGATCCTGACCTGCCGTGGCATTTTGCACGTGCAGATTGTGGTCTGTGCTGTTTTTCTACTGATTACTCCTAAAAAAAACTGCACAGACCCTGATATGCCAGCATATTATGTGACAGCAGATCTGGGGGTCCATGTAATTTGCATTTGGACTTGTCTTATAAGCAAGTACATATGGTATATCAATATCTTTGGACAGGCAAGATGGTTTCATATATATATATACATATATATATATATATATATATATATATATATATATATAATACACTTTTCAGATTCCAACTGTGGTACAGGCAAAACAGGAGGCTCTGCAGCTAAAACCAGACCAAGGCAAGCCTACTCAAGCAGTTCAGCCAAGTTCTGTGAAAGTAGACAACCTCTCAAAGATGCTGACCCCAGAACAGCTGTTGACTCAACAACAGCAGTTGTTAGAACAGCAAAAGCAACTTCAGCAGCAACAAATTCAGCAAACTTTGGTACAGCAGGAACAAAAACAGACAGATCAGGCCACAGTAACAGCTCAGGTTGAGGACAAGGTACAGCCAGGTCAAATACAGACAGTCCAGACCAAGCCACCACAGTCACTGCTCACAACCAATACAACTGTCACTCCACCCACTGCTGTAGTGACCTCACCCCCTGCGGGATCCAAGACACCCACTCAGAAATATGCTGTCACACCACAGGTTGTACAAGAAGGTAAGAAAGATGATATGCATATATTTGGAAGTGCATGCTGTTACCATAATAACCACATCGATGAATTAAACATTTACATCATTACAGACATCTTCTCCTTGAAGGTTAACCACTTCTTTTCTATGATAATGCAAATGAGAGAGTATTCATTTTAGATAGAGTGTTAGTTATTTATTATAACTTCATTGTATTTATTCAGTCGTCCGCCAAGCATTGTTGCAGAACCAGACCCCAGAAATCCAAGCCAAGTTGCTGGCCATGCAGAAGCACATGACTCTGCAACAGCAAGTCACTCCAAAGCCAACCATCACCTTGCCAACACCAGTAGCTGTGCAAAGAACAATCACTCTACAGCAGAAGCAGACAGTGGTGGCAACCCCTGTGGTGGATTCAGCACGAGGCAAGACCAAACCTTTAACCTCAGACCAAAAGGATGAGCAGTCAAGGTAGTGTACACACCCTTTAGGTCAAGATGCATAAAACTGTAAATAATCAAACCTATCAAGTGTTTACCTTTCAAATCACTAGCTTGTGAACTTGTAATGGTTCCAAATCGAGGGTGATGGTACTGTCTGTACAAGAATTTTTGCTGTTCATAAACCTGATATTAAGTACTTATTAATATATTTAAATCTGCTCTTAATGTTGTTCTTTCAGTTAACAGCATTCTGTTAATACTTTGTTTTTTTGGTCCATGAAACCTAACTATAATAGAAATGTAGTTGCTTCTGCAGGGTTCATAGGGTCTTTGAAGGGCTTTGACATTTTGGGAAAAATGAGGTAGCATTTTCAAGGCCTTGAAAGTTTGGGAAAATCGAGCAGATTACCCTGAGGTCTTTAAAAGTCTTTGAAAATTGTAATAAACCCAAACATAATGACAAATAAAATTGTCCAAGATTGTTAGATATGGATTTGGTCGAGTTTTCCTGGTTTCTTTATTTTGATGACCCGTTCAGTTTCATTTCATCATTAAACAATATTGTAGTATTTTGCATTCATTGTTTTCTCATATAACTTGTACACAAAATGTTAGCGAAAATAGGTCTTGGAAATTTATGTTTGTGGTCTTTGAAAGTTTGGGAAAAGTCTTTGAATTTATCATTCAGAATTCTGTATGAACCCTGTTCTGCAGAGAATCTTCAGTAACAAGCTCCAAGTTTTGGTACAACCGCTTTAGTGGCCTAGTGGTTAGAGCATCTGCCTTGGATGCAGGAGGTCGCAGGTTTGAAACCCAGCCAAGTCATACCAAAAACTTATAAAAATGGCACTAGCAGCTACCTTGCTAGGTTCTCAGCATTAAGAGGTTAGTGTTAGGACTGGTGTCAGGATAATGTGATTGGGTGGAACATCATGCTACATGTATGCGGCATGATGCCCCAGTGCTAGACATCACTATAAACTGCCAAACTGCAGACATCATGGTGATATGACAGAAAAATTGTTAAGGCTACATTAAAAATCCAAATCACACACACACACTCTCCCATTGGTACCTTCTACAGAATGTTTTCATTGATTTGCTTATCAAATAGTTACAGGGTGTCACTTACATTTGTAGATTCATCTACATTACAATTTTGTGTTGATTTTGTCTTAAGTCATATACTTGAACGGCGCATCAAAGCAAATTATGCCTGTAAACATCAAAGCACATTTTGCAAGCAAGGCTTAGTGTTTCACAGAACCCTAATATGTGAAACCTTGGAAAGTTATCCAAAAATGTTTGCAACCTCAAAAGGAACATTCATTATCTTCCTTCAGGCTGGCTATCTGTGGGCAGGTTTTGAAAGGCATGCTGGATAAGATTGAGCGTGAGGAGAAACAAGAACAGAAGCGGCAAAGGAAACAAGAATCGACTGAAGAGAAACAGAAGAGAGTGATGGCGGCCAAATTGCAGGGAATCCTCTTCAAGCACAAGGAAGCACTTAAGAAGGAGATACTGCGAAAGAGATCCCTGATGGAGAAGAACCTTCAGCAAGAGCTACAGGTAACTTTTGGAAACACTTTGAAATGCATATCAAACAGCTTCTTAGTTTATATGTTGGAGCAGCATTACTGCCTCTTTTTTTATGAATTTAACTGTATTTTGAGTATAGTTGTTTTCCTCCTCGGTTGATTTACAGACTCGTAGTAAACTGAGTACATCCACCAGCCTCCCAAACTTAAAATGATCATCATCACATCACACTGTGTACATCCACCAGCCCTCCCAAACTTAAAATGATCATCATCACATCACACTGTGTACATCCACCAGCCCTCCCAGACTTAAAATGATCATCATCACATCACACTGAATACATCCACCAGCCCTCCCACACTTAAAATGATCATCATCACATCACACTGAGTACATCCACCAGCCCTCCCAAACTTAAGATGATCATCATCACATCATTTGTTGTGTAAGCAACAGAAATGCTAAAAGGACATCTGCTTGCCAAAGTGGTGGTCTCTACACAGGTCTTCCCTTAAAGCGATTGGTGCCAAGTCTCGTAAATTATCAGGTACTACTACATCTTGCAGAGATGTAAATATTTCGGTTTTAGTCAGAAATCCATTTTTTTTAATGCAGACCAACTTTGCTTTTTGGAGGTAAAATTTCGAGCAGACTTTTTTTCCACTTTTTAAAAAAAAAAATTAGAATATTTGTTCCTGGATGTAATTCGAGTAGGAAAGAAGGTAACAAGACAGCCAAGACACCGTATACCAAAAGTTAATTGTGCTGGTGGGTATTGTTCATCATTTCAGTCTTTCATCATGCAGTTTTGAGTAATATCTCTGATCTTTTCGTGGTTTCTGTGAAACTGAAATTTGTTGAAAGAGGAAAATATGTGGACATAACTAACTTTGACCATTAGTAAAAAACCCATTCAGATGGAGCTGGCAAGAAGATAAAGATCACCATAAGGAGTTTTTTCAGAATATATTCGGAAATTGGAGGAACCTGTACTTGCCTGGTACGTGAGCTGCAGTGACAAAATTAATTCTGGAACAGCTGGCCAAAGAATGCTCCTTAATCATGCTAATATAAAAAATGTACAGACAGTAAAGATCAGGTTTAAATATGCAGAGGATTCCAGCAGTTTTTCAGTCACTTTCTTCTTTGCAGTGACCTCCTCAGGCACCAAAAAAATGTTTCCAGTCAGCCATCTGTACCTGTTTTTTAGTTGCTGTCCCTGGCACTTTTTTCCCCAGGGTTAAAAAAAATCTTGAACTTGATTTGTGGATCAAATTGAGCTGGTTTAGCCCAGTACTTGAAGTACATAATAGATTATATATACTAATGATTATAATGTATATATAATGTTTAAAAAAAAATAAATAAAAAAACCTACCTACCCTTTTTTTAAAATCAGTGCAATAGGAAACACACATTGGGCGGGCGGTGGGGGGGGGGGGAATCATGGCAGGTGCCCCAGTCTTTGTATGGGCTGGCTCCTAATATGCCAGTAGTGTCAAGCACAAGTAATATTCCATCAGAAAAGGTCTCAACAGAAGAATTCATTTATACTCAAGATCGAAAGTTTCATCAAGAATTTTTGATCTGTTGCTTTATGGCTTACCATTGTTCATTGGCCCAAAATTGATAAGTCTAGCCCAAGAACTTGCAAGAGATCCCAAAGCAATTTCAGAATTGTCCTTATATTGAAAACAGTTCAATACAAGCTGAAAAAAAAAGTTCTTCACAAGCAACTTGTCAAAACAATGAAAGAGTATTAAAATTAATAAATGATAATTATAGTTAATCTTTTCTTACATGTTTTGATGATTTTAAAAGTGTTTTGCATGTTTTTGGTTACTTGTGAAATTCGGCATTTTACACTTGCCCTGGAGAGTTACTGGAAAATTTTCAGGTTTTTTTTGGAGGGGTAGGTTGTTTCCATCTCTCTTCATGTAAATGAAGCACACTTTTTCACTCTGCCATGCAAATAACATTCATGTGTGCTGTTTCATCAGTAAAACAATTTTTTGGAGTTTTCTCACCTCAGTTGAATATACTGCAGGTATTCTGTATTTCTAGGGTCAATCTTTTTTCATGTAGTAACTTGCTGATGCAACCTTACTTAACTGCCCTTTGGTTAATAGTACTTTATATTTAACTCAGTTCTAGTCTGAAATCTTTCAACTAATTGATCTGATATTACATGTTATAAAGTCATTCATGTAATTTCCTATGGCATTTTTCTTTATTCATAGATTTATAGCATTCTCTTTACAGTGAGATCAGTGCAGCACTTGACTGATTTCACCTGTGTATGTCAGTGTTCTGCACATTCTGTTGACAGATGTGAACAACACTTGGCAATATTAAGTACATGGGATGCAACTGAAGACAAACACTGTACCTGTATATGTTGTATGTAATGTAATATTACTAACCCTAGCAAATGAGGTAGCTATGAAGTGCATGGACAAAGAAGCAAATGACTTTAGCCGTGCCACCAGTGCCATTTTTATTGACTTTTTCCATTTGACTGAATCCCTGTAGGTGCTCATCTTTTAAAAAAAAAATTGGCTATCCCAGTGAATGCTAGCATTTCACACAGCATCAGCCTGCCATTGCCATCACCTTCATTGCTGCAAACAGAACAGATCTTTTCAGCACTCCCAATTGCATCAGTGTTGATATGTGGACCAATAGTGGATTCACCATCAACACTTACTTGGCTGCTGGATATGGTAATCTTTCCTAGGATTGCCATCAGTGGACTTGGGCACCAGATGCCAAACATCAACAGGCTGCAGACCACATCAGTTCCAGCACTGCCTAATCCCGTGCCAGGACTTGAAAATACACATATTGGCATCCCATTGAAACCATTCCTGGACATTCCACAATCTCGTATAGACCCTGGTAATGACTATAATGAAGATTTTCCTTCAAATACTTTCCCTAATCAAATTATGTTAGGAATATTAGCCTGCTGCCTTGTGAATCAAGCCCTCCCAAAAAATAAAAAAAATGTCTTTTTCTGTCTGTCTCATGTAGACAAAAGGTAAGAACTCTTGCCCATTACCTCCCCTTGCCACTGCTTGTTTTTAGCTTTGCTGCTGTACTGATAACATTATACAGTTTACCTCCAACAATCCAAGCCTTTTTTTTTGTTCAAATCAAACTGTCCAACATTCTTTTTGGATTTATTGTGTGGAATAATCACTTGGCTGCAGGTTGTATGCATTATATTTTCAATTTCTACCAGATTTTAGTGATTTTTTTACACCTTCTTGTACTTCATCTATTTAAGACCACATTAAACCAGCCTATCATTAACCTAATGTTGTCATTTACATAGTTAATGCAACTATTTTTGCATACTCCATTAGTAATGGAGATAGTATTAGTGAGTTTATAATATGCTGCATTGATAATTTATGCTTGATTTTCTTATTCGATGTTGTTTTGATGGAAATGTTAACTAAAGGCATAATGCATGAATTCAGGCATGTACTATAGGCATCTAACACAACACTTTGTTCACTTTTCCATTACAGACTGCTCTTGTGGCCTAGTGGTCAGATGCTGGAAGTTGTGGGTTCGAACCCCAGGCCATGTCATAGCAAAGACTTTTAAAAATGGTACTAACAGCTGCCTCGCTAAGCACTTAGCATTAAGAGGTTCGTGTTAGGTCTGGTCGGCTTGGTGTCAGAATAATGTGACTGGGTGGGACATCATGCTGCATGTATGCAGCATGATGCCCTAGTAGTAGACGTCACTGTAAATTGCAATACTGCAGACATTGTAACAATATGACTGAAAAATTGTTAAAGCTACATTAAAAATCCAAATCACAGACACTCACTTTTCCATTCATATCAAGATTGATTAAACAAGTTAGTAATATATTGCATTACTAATTTATCCTTAGTTTTTCCTTTTCTTGTGTCTTTACAATGGGAATGTCTTCCAAGTGCATAAGTGCAAAATGTTCAAAGCTAGGGAGGACAACCTTAACTCCTATATTGCATGTACAAAATGTACATTATCAATGCCATGTAACACATGGTTAGAGGAAGTCTGGGCTTTAGTGGTCCACAAGCCAACTAAATGGAAGGAACTGTGAAGTAAGGAAGGAAAGCATAAACATCCCAAGTTAACCTCAATTGCAAGTCATCAGGGATGATGGGCGTCTCCCTGTCCCTCTATAAGTTTGTTTTTTGCAGCTATCGGCTGCAGTCACATCAATAGCAGTGGAAGAGGATGATATGGACAGAATACAACTGTCTGCCTTAGAACAGATGCATGGTCTGGTCTTGGAGAAGACAGTGCAACTCGTTACATCAGGACAAATTTTACCCCTTTTTCCTCACTTCTGTACCTTTTTCCGACTCATTGGTGGAGTATTCACCTAATTTTAGGCAGCCCAGTGAGTGTAACTACCCCCACATATCCAAGCATAGCCTTCGGGCCTGTATGTCAAGGCGCATGGAGTTTGTACCAGATTCCAGTTCATAATACTGTCACCATCTGTCCTAGCATGGGGACCTTTTTGTTGAAACGCTCCTGCCATCTAGAATTTATGGGGATGTTTAGCAACAAATCTGTCTGTCTAGTCACACCCCAGGCAATTTACCATTGCAAGAGATTTCAGTTGAGAAATCTGTCCATCCAGCTTTACCTTTGTAGCCAGACCATATTCTATACTGCCATACTCATAAAAAAAAAAAAAAAGTGGAGATTGTGCAAAGACCACAGTCTCCTGGATTTTATTCAAGGCTGTTATTCGGAATGCAAACGACAATTTGAGGCCCATCATCGACTTGAGTGAACTCAGGCAGTTCATTGCACTTTCAAAATTCAAGATGTAGATTGTGAAATCAATCCATCTCTCCACCTGACAGCATGAGAATGCAGTCAGTCTCAATCTGACATATGCATATTTTCACATCCCAGTTTACTCTGCATCTCAAAAATTTATCCATTTTTCCTACCGCAACATGGTTTATCAGTTCAACATTCTTCCATTTAGCCTTAACATCAGCCCTTGGGTTTTTCGCAAGGTTATGGATTTCATCCTCACCCTGTTCTGATTGATGTAATGTACAATGACAGCAGCATACCTGGGCGACATCCTCCAGAAACACATGGTAAGTTCTATCCTTCTCCAAGGCAGGAATGATCTACTCTCTCACTTATATTGTCTAGGCTTTCATTTGACACAACCAGGCTTTGTAGCCAAAAGTAGGTGACCATCTGTCATTAGCCAAAGAGTCATCATTCACTCGCTACTTAAAACGCACAGGGACAAGTCGTGGTAAACGCAAATGCCTCTTCCTTCCGGTGAAAGCGGGATAGCAGGATATCACCCCTGAAGCTCTTGCTTCATGGCTGAAATGGGTTATACACTCAGTGTACTCTAAGGTTGTAAAATATCAGAGTTGTCTCATGAAGATTGCTGATCATGAGATTAGAGCCATCTCTGTGAGCCTCACATTCAAATGCAACATTTCAGTCTGAGATATAATAGAAGCTGTTGGCTGGCATGCATAGTCAGCCTTCTTGAGTTTTTATTTCAGATGTAGCTTCACAGAGGCAGACTTGGCATCTCTTACGTCTGGTGGCAGCAACACAGACTGCCACCAGACCCAACTAAAAACAGTCTATCAGCTTTGTTGGATTTGCCAATGAAAGTTGTTAGGTAAGAAGATTTCAGTATTCATCTTCTTAACTGCATGTCAGGTTCACAGGTCAAGTGACCATAGGCTGTGTTGCTTATGTACTTGGGAGAATGGTTATCATTCACATGGGGAATTCAGCCTTCATTCCCTAGAAGGATACCCGAGGTAGAGGTCAGATGCCCAGCATTCCCTCCTCCTACTACCTATTCTCCTAATGTAATGTGATTGGTGAATGTATTTGAAGGTGAATGTATTTGAAGGAGAAAGCAAATTTGTAAGTAAATTGTTTCTCCAAGAATACTTACTCAGTCACATTACTGAAAAACCCTCCTAACCACCCTGTCATGCAAACATCCTCATTAGTATATCGCTCACTTAAAAACTAACAACTCCTGGTGGTTGCAAGGGGAGGTAATGGGCAAGAGTTATTGCCCTTTGTATGGGATAGAAAGACATTTTGTCATCTTTTATTATGGCTGGATTCATGAGGTAGCAAGCTAATATTCCTAACATAATGTGATTGGGTAACTATTCTCGGAGAAACATAATTTACTTAAAAATTTGCTTTTCCTTGTTAGCCGATGATGGGCACTAGATGTCAGATGACCCTTGAACGCACTTTCTTTTAACAGCCACAACCAATGCCATATACTAATGGGACTGGATATAGAAATTTATTTTTGCAGTATAACCAGTCCATTGTGTTGCATCCAGAGCATTCTACCAAGCCCACATGTTTAGCGGCCTATCTGAACCATTTCTGGGCATTCCATAACCTCTTACTGGTCTCATTACTGACTTAGACATCAGAACATGAGAACTGAGTGAGCCCAAGACTAAGTTTCCATCTCGGGCACAACCTCAACCTATGCCATCTACCACTAGGATATGTTATGGTGATTCTCCCAGTATACCCAGTCCCAGTTCCAAAAACAGCATCTGGCATCTAGTCACCACATGTTCAGCCACAGGTCTGTCATGTACAACCAGCATAACTGGCATCAGATTGATGTACCTTTCTCCCACACTGTCCAGTACCGGACCTATCAAGGCATCATTGACTGGCATTAGACATATCCATAACCATTCCTTGCTACAATAAGTCCCCATTTATGCATGTCCTTGAAGCATCTGGTGACATTCAAGTACATGCATGGAGATTTCCATGTTGCAACAGTAGAGGGACTAACAGCTTTGTTGATAATCCCCAACCCTTCTTTGCCAGAAAGGTCTTTGCTACCTTCAGAGGTGGTTTGCTTCCACCCTGCTTTTATGAGTACAAAGACATACAGTCACCATCTTCCTTGTTTAATCTAACATTGTTCAGAGTTGACCAAGCCTTCTGTGCACTGATAAAAGTAGTCCTCCAGAGCCTTTCATATTAAAGCACAGTTTGATCTACTGGTACATATACCAGCAGATCTGTTAAGAGTTTAATGTTTTTCTGCTTTTATCATGATATAAACTGTTATAATTATCTATACAATTTGATGATTTTATAGTTTCCCAAAAATACAAGACTACATTCTGAAGTGAGTGCACTCAACTTTGCAAAACTTTCCTATTATCCCAATTCAAATTTAATAAAGCTAAATTTAGTCTGTACATTCCCCAATACACATTTGGTATCATTTTTTTCGAAATAATGGAGCTTCCTTTCATTTTGCTTTTATTCATTTAAAATATGTACATCAAGATGAATATACATATTTAAATCACAGACTATAATGTTCATTTATGTTAATTTCACTGGTTGGTTCTGTGACTATTTTTAGCACTAAAATTTAGTTCATAGAACAGTCTGTTAAAAAATATCTTCAATTGATGATGATCACATGATGGCATTTTGGCCAGTGCAATTACCTGTTAAATCAAATAATTATGTTATGCAATTATCAGGCTATCTTCTCAGATCATTCTGCAGCTTCATATTGATGTGGTTTACTCTGTTGTCTCCACTGGATTTGAACATTTTTTTTTCTCTAAACTGCCCATGTATAAACCATCCACTACCTTAGCCTGTTCTCACATGAACACAAAGTTACTTCACGTATGTTAGGAGATAAGAAATGTGGCTGACTTCAGGGGGAGGATTTGGATCTACCTCATGTTACCTATTTTCTTAATGTGTTATGATTGGATAACTTATTTAAAGAAGAGACCAGTTTTTAGATTAAAATATATTTTTTCAGTAATACTTTTGCCATCATAATGTGGACACACCCTCTCAAACCTTCCACACAGTTGCATCCGTTAAGAAACACACGCATCCATTCCAGTAGTAACTGAAGGTTGACGGGGTTTGTCACTTATCCATCTATTCAGTGGGTGATGATTCTAGTCTGACTTCCACCTCGGCGAGCTGATATCCTTTCAGCAGTTCTGTTGGATATAAAAGGTAGAAAATATTCATAAGGTTTACTATAACAGATAAATTGTATTTTACCTATTACAGAAAGATGTTGCAGAGCTTGTAAAACTCCAACAGGCAAAGAAGAAACAGGCAACAGCAAAATCAACAACTGTTCTACCAATGATGGTTGGTGGGCAAGTGAAAAAACAGCCAGATGTTCCAGCATCAATTATCCCACCACTACCTCCAACAAGTGCTCAGGCAGCTGAGTCAGCCAAAGCAAAGAAAAGAAAACAGAAAGTTATATTCACTGGGAATACTAAGTCTCTTAATCCCAAGAGAAAGCTGTACTGCATCTGCAAAACTCCCTATGATGATACAAGGTGAGTACTTTTGTGTAACAAAATTAAAACCTATTGGCAAAATTCCATATGACAATGGAAAGTAAACTACTCTAGTTAAGACTAAGTGCATAATGCAGCAAGTAACATGGTGAAGATCAAAATTTGTGTTGATTTTTTGCCAGTAACAAATTTTCACATCAGGACCACTTTCACCTCTTATTTTTATTTATGTGCCTTAATTCAGATTTTTTTAATAGTGAAACAAAATGCAAAGTGCTTAAATAAGATACTGGTCCATTTTGTAAATTTGACTGCTTTACATTGATAGATTCTACATTGGATGTGACCTGTGTTCTAACTGGTTTCATGGAGAATGTGTTAATATATTAGAAGACAGCGCTAAATTCCTGGATGCCTATATCTGTGATGAATGCAAGAAACAACAAGAGTGTGCTACAGAGGAGCTGTACTGTCTTTGTCGTACACCTTATGATGAAACCAAGTAAGAGACCATCTGTATCATTGCTTTTTCCTGTTACCTGTAACTGATTGGAGGGCTGTCAGCTGTAACATGTTATAGTGATGTTACCCACTGCTGCATAATTTAGGTGCTGCCTTAGTCCATTTGCCTGTTGGTCCATCTATAGTGAAGTTGTGTATTTAGGTTATTGTCAGTGGAAGATTCATGAGTCATAAAAACATTTCTAGTTTATTCCCGTTTTTTAACTCTAAACCAGAAGACATTGCACAGCCATTTTGAAAATCTTGTTATTGCTACTCCAGCATGACTCTTCAGATTGTCATAAACACTAAATGACTTTTTATTATATTTTTAAGGGTCATTTACATTAATACACAGATATAATGTTCATATATGTAACATGTAATCACACCTCATGCTGTCACAGATGACATCAATGAATGACATCCAAATGTATTTCAGTCAGTTCAGGTGACTTTTCTTGATTTCGTGAAATAAAATCAGTATATTTTGTCATCTCTTATAAATAAACCCTTACATTTGTGCTTATTTCAAAAGCAGTTTGTGAAACTCGTCAAAAACATTTGATTCTTGGCTAACCAGGGTTTGGCAAAAGTTAGAAATTATTTGATGAGTTTCATAAATTTCATTTGAAAGAAACACTCACATTAGATCTGCTATTTATTACATGTACATGGTCCTAAATGAAAACTGTGCCAACTTTGACATCATTGTGTCTGTCTTCAACATCTTATAGCTACTTTTCCTGAATGTATGGTCATATCAGCATGGCATTCTATATCAAAGTCTTCATATCGTATGTTGTTGATTCTTAATGAAAATGATTGTATATAACCTCACAATATAGTACCAAAATGGTTATCATGAAAATCTTGTTATGACTACTCCTGATTGGATCAACACAGGGTTTTGTTTAAAATGCTTCTTGTAATATGTATTTTGCCCTTAATTAAAATGATGCAGACCTAACCTCAAAAATGGCTGCTTTCATGGCCATCTTGAAAGTCTTGTGGCTATTTCTTCTCGATGGATGATTTCATTGACTCGCCTACAAAGGATGAGTGAGACATAAAGGTTACTTTTCTGATGGCAAGAGCATCAATGTCAGGGTTTTGCATTTAATTCAGTTTCTCTGCCACTGTTGTATGTAGTCTTGAAACTTGATGATTGTATTCATCTTAGAAGATATTGCTTACCATGCTGAAATGTAACTTTTCATGATCTTGGAACTTTTCAAGCTTTTGATCAGAGCAGGAGCTGAATGAAAATGATGCTGATTTGACCTCATACCTGTCATTTCCAAATCTTATCTTATCCCTGCTCCTTAAAAGAATTGGTGGCATCAACATCAGCTATTCACTAAAATTTTCCTTGAAATGTGTAATTGGTCCAGAGTGAAAATGATGCAGATCTGATCTCCGTTGTAAACAAGGTTGAAGATCAGACTTGCTTGTCATTAAGGTAATGCCAGTGATTGTTGCTTGCATTTTTAAGCTTTATTGAGCGTATAAAAGAGATCCTGCCATGGCTTGTGAATGTTCACACAAAAAATTTTCTAATTCATGCACTTGGAAAGCAGTGATGCACTAGAACTCCCACAAATTAGTTTAAAGTCATGAATATAAAAATGTACTCTGCGCACTAAACAATTTTTATTTAACTGATAACCCTTAAAGTGCTTGTCATGACACAAATCACACCGTCAAGCTAGGTAATATAGTACTTGTCATATCATCTGTATTCAGGTAGGCAAATGTTTACACCAGAGTTGCCAAGTGTCCCATTTTTACCTTATTTGTCCAATATTTTGGACTTGAATATGGATGTATGTTTTTCTTGTTAAAAATCCGTTTTCTTAATATAAAAAATTAAAAATAAAAAAATTTTCTTGCAATTTTCTGTTTTGGACAGGCATTCAGTTCCATTCTGATAGAAATGTATGTATATAGGAATAGCATTCTAAAGTATGTTTGGTTCTTTCTAAATCGAGGCAACCATGCCTGTCTTTAGCGGCTATGTTGAATTGCGCAAACAGGTACAGTGTATCTCATCTTCATAATATTCAACTTCTGATCATCTCGAAAAGGAAAACAAGATTCAGAATTTTCTCAGGATAGAAAAGAAAACAGAACTGGAAGGACAATTGTGCTGTCTTGTTTAGCTTTGTGAAATCATCTAGTAAAGGAGAAAACTTTATGTTTTGCAAATTGTGTAATGGGATTTCGCTGCTGGGCATGGAGGCGCCCATGACATAAAACAACATGAAAAGCTAATAAAAATCAGCTTGCTGCTTCATCATCAACAACTCAGCCTTAATGTACAGCATATATAAATACCAGAGAGAACCTCGATGTAATTGTATCGATGTTTGATTTACTAAATTTCTTTTAGAAATGAACCTTCCTCTTTCAGTTACTAGTGTTGCTGGTGATTTATTTCGCACATGTTTTCCAGACAGTAAAATCGCAAAGGATTACTCATACTTGAACGAAAACAGTTCAGAAAGAAAATCACACAGAAATGAAATAGTCAATGAAAAATGGTTCATCAGACTCAATAATTATTGAAAAAAATAAGGTGTGGAAAAGACTCCTATAAACAGCCTGTATCTGAGTGTGTGTTGCACTCTTGCACCTTCTAAATGGGTCCCCAATGGAACAGGGTTCCACATTCAGAAGATGCAAGAGTGCAACACATGCAGCTTTGATATTAAATAATTAAGTAAGGTACTGTCCTACTTTACTGAATGGTTGTAGATGTTGTTAATAGTTAAATATGCATTAAAGTTTTAAAAATCAGTATTTATTCCTGAAAATCAGTATTTTTCATCATAAGCAGTCAGTATTTTTGTACTCAGTGGTTGGCAGCTATGTTACACATTTGGGTTCTTCAGCTTGACATAGATGTTTATTAAACTTAATTTGGGCCCTGGAACAAGCATTGTCATAGTTTGAACTTTGCATGAAGGATGTTTTACAAGTACTTATTTAAAATATGGGCTACCTAGAACACCAAAATGGCTGATTCCTGGTTTGGTTTCTCTTCAGAGGATGATTTCATTCAGCAAATACTGAATGATGATAGTGATGATAACATTGATTTATAAACTATATCTGTTCATTGTAAATGAGGTTGTTCATTGTAAATGAGGTTGTATTAATGAAGATTCCAATGCCTGGTTTTGAACCAAAAATGATGTTAAATATGAGTCCAATGTACATGATATATGGACAAAAAACAGACAGTATGCAAGTCAACCCCACTTTTAGTGGTATGTCAAAATTAAACTTAGAAAGGCAGAATACTGAGCCTAATTAAAATGAAGACAATTTAAAAGTAGAGAGCACTTTTAATTCTTTTCGCAAACAGTTTAGCCATGTGGGATATTGTGTTGCAAAACTGTAATGCTGTATAATGTTTAAGATAAATTCAATAAATAAGAATCTAAAATGAAATTAATATGCAAAGATATTTATTTAATCAGAATATTGCTGTCTTAAAAAGGACACCAATGCATTGAGGGACTTGAAACCCAAATATAGCATTATATAACAGATAAGAAACCTGGCATAAAAGTCAGAAAATCACTGATTTAAGAAAGTGAAACTTTGGCAGAGGTTACGTTAGTGAAAAATTTTATTTTGAGCAGAAGTATCCAAAACACAATGCTTATGACCTGTGGAAAATTGTACATATCAATCATAAAGAATGGTTCCCAGCTTTTCAAGCTGACTAAACTAGCTATGTATATGCCCCTTCAAACAGCAGACCGGATAAGGGGGATCGCAGCACAGAACAATATTTATGCACAGATAAGGCACAGATTATTTCAGGAACAATAAATAGAGTAACGCTATACAGTTAAATGCACCATCTTTAAAGGATTTTGATTTTAATAAAGCTCCAACAGAGTGAAGCAGGAAGAAAGAAGGATATTGGCTTGTCAGGTAAATAATGAGCTGTGGCTGTTTCCAACCAGCCCCCCTTTTCTTTGTTCCCTCTTTTTGTTAAAAGACCTCTTACAATGTGTAGCTGGTCCTAAATGTAAATGGTGCCTTTTGCTGTCCAGTATGGTGGCCACAGCAGCCATCTTGAAAAATCTTGATTTGTCTTCAAAATAAGCACAATCTGAATCCCAAGACTAGTGGGGTTTTTTTTTTTTTATTACTTTGACCAGCACAATTTCTAAGTTCACAGGCCTGCCAGGCCAGTAAATATTTAAAGAAATGCAAATAAAAAATGCATACACACACAAAATTAGTATCCAAAATCTATCAGAAGTAGAAATATTTTGTCCAAAATCTATCATCATTTTGTCATATCAAAACTGCTAAATATGTAACCTGAATAATCCAGTCATTATTTTCTAGCTCTCTCTCAGTTCACTATATTAACACCAGAAGGCGGAGTCAATTAAAATGCATCAGACTGGAAATTATAGTATGGGTTTTATTTCCTAACTGGAATAGTTCAGCATCCTTTAGTAGTGGATGGAGAGAGGTGGAAAATCATGACAGGATTATTTGGGTTAATTATATTATTTTATTTTCATCTTCCATTCTGAATTTTCAATATTGATATAGGTATTTGTACTGTAAAGACTCGTTAGTACCACCTTATTGGACATATCCAATTGGCTGTCTAGTTAAGAGAGCATTTGATATGCTTTTTAAGCATAGAGGGTGCTGAATTATTTGAGTTACATAGTATATGCATTTTATGCCTCATGACATTATCCTATTTTGTTTCCTGTTTTGGTATTTGTAAATGGCAAGTTCAGTTCATTATCATTGAATTAATATTCTACAACACTTTGAGCGGGCAGATCTGGCAAAAGCCCCACATCCATGCTAGGTGAATCTATAATTCAGCAAGCTAAACAAATCTATGACCAAACTTGGTGACAGCATTCCTTTCAACCCAGATGGTTGAAAGAATTCTATTGACAGGTATGATGAGGAGAAACAAATCATGTACTCTTTCATGTAAAACAAATGCAACAGATGATTAATCCTCACCATTTGTCACAGGAAGAGACAACTTCAATATTGATGCCATCAAAACTCACCAGACTTCTAAAATGCATACAAGATGTATTTCTCTTTTACAAGCTGCATCCATATCAGTGTCAGGTAGTGCAACAGCTCAGTGTTAATCAAGTTAAAACAGAATATGACAAACTGGTTATTAACTATAGAACTGCACCTACCATTGCAAAATGTCATATGAGCTTTAACCTCTTCAGAAATGTATGTCACATAAACTTCTTGTGATGTATAGTTGGTTCTAAATGGGAATAATGTCTATCTGATACCAAATATGGCCACCATTGCTTCCATATTGAAAATATTTATATTTTTTCTCCTTCAAAAAGGAAAGCCTATCAGAATGGGGTTTTATATTGTCCTGTTGGTCCTAAACGAAAGTGGTGTTGATATGATGTCCAATATGACCATCCTAGTAGCCATCTGAAAATTTTGTTATAGCTACTCATCTTAAATGGAAAGTCATTTTTACATGAGGTTTTGATCAGAAGAGTTCTTACGGTGTCTGGTTTGTTCTAAATGAAAATTGATTTAGAATTGACCCTCAATATGGCCACCATGATGGCCATTTTGAAAATATTATTATCTCTACTACTCCCAGATGGATGGTTATATCAACAAGGAGTTTTAACCAGTAGACTTCTTATGATACCTAGTTGGTCCTAAATAAAAATGGTGCCAATTGTAAAACCATTATGGCTGTCATGACAGCTGTCTTTAAAATCCTGTTGTTGCTACTCCCAATGAATGGATGATCATTATGACATTGAAAACTCAACCAAAAGACTTACAATGATGTCTACATGGTCCTAATGAAAATGGTGTCAATCTGACATCCAATATGTCCACCACATCAATTAATTGAAAAATCTTGTTATTGCCAAAGAGTATCAGAGAAGATTTCAGCACTTGGCAGTTAAAAGGAAGAAATGGTCTTATCTTGAGTTCTTTTTGCCCAGTAGAGATGAGTCCATTTGAGGGACACATTTTAATTCATGGTAAGTTAATAATATTTTACATGTATTTTTAAAAAATCTAACTGCTTCCTGTGCCATGAGGAACTCCATGGCTGAAGGTGCTTTTTGGTATTGTTAGGTATCAGTTAAAATGTAAATATTAGTGATTAGTTCCTGAGATTTATTTTAATTGGTTGGACATAATTTGTTATGTATAATGTCATTTGACATTCTTCCTGGAAAATTGGAACAGTTTATTGACATTTGTTGTCTGCCATGTTTATGGCACTTGTGCTGTACTAAACAGTGGAAGGTTGTATTACCTCAAAGCTCTGGAAGCTCTTGTTAATGAAAACTTGAAAAGTTTTTAAACAGGGAGAAAAAAAAATCATGCATTTCATTTGAATATAGAAAATCTTATTAGAGTGCTTGGTTGTTCAACATTTCTAACCAGTCTTCAGTTGTTTTGACTAATCTTTTTATACCACTACTCAGGAGTCAAATTAGACTTGAATTTTAATGAGATTTAATTTTTCCGTTTGGGCAGAATAAAAGAGAAGTGAGAGCTGAACAGGAAGTAGTGGGTGCAAGGCAACATATGTTATATATCAGTGCTCAAAGAAATTTTGTTTTAGACACAGGCTCCTGGCTGGTGACATAAATAAACTCACAAGCTCTGACTGAAATTCCACAGCCCAGACTCCAATATCCACATGTCCAAAATTTCCCCCATTTTTTAAATATTGTCACACATTGTTGCAGTAGCTACAGTTCGAATATAAATTTAATAGGGTTCAAAGGGGCTAGAAGGTAATGCAAGTGTCATTAGTGTTCATCACTACACTTACTAGGACTGGATGGTCCTGGTATTCAAACTTCTCTTCTGGATTCTCTGAGTGAATCCTGGTCAGAACTAGGTTGAGGTCTGTCAGTATGTTGTTTGCAGTATGTGATGTTGTTGTTGTTGTTGTTGTGGGGCTTAACGCCATTTTTCAGCACATGATAGGCTATACATGGTGGCCAGTATTAATGGTGGAGGAAGAAACCGGGAAATCCCCGGAATGAACCACCGACCCACGAGAAGCTACTGGCAAGCTTTCTCACATATCCACATTCGCCGAATCCTAGACTCGAACCCACGCAGACAGAGGTGAGATGGCAGTGATCCGTAACGGAGAGTGCTTTAGACCACTCGGCCACTTGGGGCCCCTGCAGTATGTGAAAAGAATTAATAGCTGCACCCCCCCACCCCTATATCGTTTTTCTTTTATTTGTTGGTGTGCTTCACAAAGGAAAGCTACGTCAACCAAGAGTTCTGAAATTCATTTTTGTAGGGCTGTGTTGATAGCTAATTGCTTCCTAAATCGGCTGCAGAAATTAATTACACTTGAATACTATTCTGACAAATGAAATATTCATGCTTTGCATTCTATGTATACAGTGACTTCCAGCTTCAAAGAAACATTGCCACTGTTCACAAACTTGTCAAAAATATAATACATGTGGCTTAAACAATCTCAGGCAATGATATTTAATAATTTTTTTTCTTGCACACACATCTAGCATCTCATTGATTTACTTATAGCGGGTTGTTCCACTTCCTGATCCTACCTATGCAAATTAGTACAATGGGCTCACTCACTGCAGGCTTCAAACACATCTCACTAGCTATTGTCAGCCAATACCTGACCTCTTTGCCTTTAATTGACACTATTTAAACAGCCCAAGGGATAGTTTTACATCAGCTCCAGTCATGACTGTTTATCGTTTATACGTGCTACATGTAATGAGGATATACTTGAAAGTGGTGGGTTTTTTGTTTGTTTTTTTTTAAATATTACTGAAAATTGTTTTCTTGAAACACGACAGTGTCGGGGGGTTTGGGATACAAAATCATTTTTAGCATGACACGCCATGCTTCAGTTTCAGATCTCAATTAAACGTAGGATAGTGGTGATCTGATTTAGATTGCGCCATGTAATGGCAGGTATGTCAACATCTTGAAAAGACATTTACACATTTAATCAGCATAATCAAAGGTTCCTCAGACAAATTCATTTTTTGTTACAAGCCTGAGGGGCACCTCATTTAGAATACAGGACGGGCCCAATCTAAAAATTAGAGGGGCCGCTGGTGTCAGGCTAATCAGATTTTTGAGCATATATATATATATGTAAGTCATGCTTGAAAGTTACTGATCACTGCCATCTCACCCCTGTCTGCACAGATTTAAGTCTCGGGCTAGGCCAGTGTGGGTATGTGAGAAAGCTTGCCAGTGGCTTCCTGTGGAATGATGGCGTTGCTCTGTATTCTTCATCCACCAGATAAACTGCTGCCATGTATAGCCTTTCGTGTGCTAAAATCGGGCATTAAACCAACAACATAGTTGAAAGTCTGTTATCTTTGGATGGGGAGATGTTATACAGTGTATTTTGTTATGCAATGTATTTTTATTACTTCAAAACGACAAAGCAGAAACTATACAATATAATTATTTTTAACTGACAAGTGTACCTAGATCACAGATTTATAATAACAAATAGTACAAATATTTAATTAACTGCCTCTTAAACAAGACATTTATTTTTTGTTTTTTATTTATGTTTCTAAAACTTCACTGGAAAATGGCAGTTGAAAACATTTTTAAACTAGTTTGAAACCACTATAACATGTACATTAGAGCACATATACAGGTGTCTTCACACCATAGCATTTATCTATTCAAACCACAGTGCTCAGTGAGTAAGCTGAACTTTACAACTTCAATATTTAGGAAGTTAAATCAAAATTAAATTTGAATCTTTTGGTGAAGTTTGAAAAGAGGAAATTTTAATTGTTCTAGTGACAGTTGATTAGCTCTTTCCAATTAAATTGACTCTTAGGAAAAAACAATTATTGTCTCGCACATGCCATCTATTTTTTTAAATGGAGATTTTCTTAACATGACCACTCACACTCTGACAATGAATAGATAGAATTTATGATCTTTTGCTGCACATTAATTTTCTGATTTACACAGAGTGATGTAAGAAAGTAACCTGGATCTTACAGTGCTTTTGTATTACATAACATAGCATTGTCCCATAAGTTTTTGATTAAAAAAAATAAATTTAAGCTAAATCTTCTCACAATATTCAGACTTTGATTTTTACAGATTGTATATATTTCTTAATTTATGTACCCAGTGAATTACGAAAAACAGTCTGTTGAAGAGGCACTTCCAAAACAAAGAGTTGTCCACCATTATTATCCCTTGGCAGGTTCACCTATAGTTTTAGTCTGATTTTATGAAGAAAATGACTCAAGCACGTCAGTTAAAATCTTCTCTAAATTATATTTAGAAATTGCTCCACTAGTTTTATTCTTAGATACAAATTGTTGTTACATATTGACGTTTCAAGTTTCAGAACACAAGTTTGTTTTCATCATCAAATGATAACTTGCAGAAATCAGGTACTTGTAACAAGTGGTAACTTGCAAAGGAAAGGGTTGGTCAGTTAACTATTAAAACACATGGCTGTGAATGTACAAGAGTTTGTTTTTCTTTGCAGTGATATCAACAACTGCAGGAAATAAATTTTACCTGAGCCTTACCACACTCAGTTACTTGTCTGGGACCATGGAGCATTCAAAAGCAGTAAACTACTGTCACTCATTTTACATCCAGGATGTCACCGACTGAGTTGTTTTTGCTTTCCAAATAGAAAAAGGCAAAGTTTACATTTTCGGGCAATTTAATAGCCCATTTTTCACCTGGTTTGGTGTGTAATATTGTCAGATTGTCAGTGGTATTGTTTATATTGTGAACAAATGATGCATCATTCTTATTTTCCATTTCAGATTTTATGTTGGTTGTGATCGGTGTCAGGACTGGTTTCATGGCCATTGTGTTGGAATCACAGAGAAAGAAGCATCGCAGCTTGACACATACATTTGCCCAAGCTGTCAGAAAAAGGATGCAGTGGATCCAGTGAGCCTGAAGGAACTTTCAGACTCTGACTACGAAATCCTTCAACGCCTAATGAGTAGCATGCAGGTTTGTATTTTAGGAATCATGCCTGCATAGGGTCTTTTGTCTAGATATTTATATGTACGTTGAAAATCCATGGTATCATACTTTATTTTAACACAGATTCAGACATAACATGGTTGTGTTGTGGCTCTGGAAAGTTTGAACTAATTTCACCAGTTTCTTAGTTCTCCAAAGTTTTAGTTCCAAAAATATGAGTTTGATGGCAAGATGTGTTGTATTCTTGAAGAAGAAATGTTTCTTCACAGATTCTTGCTTATTTTTGAATGATGTAAGTGCTTTAAAATGCAGATAATTGTTAAATTGATTATTATTGAATAATATAGCCATTAAGCTTTCTTTGTGTTTGATTCATCCAGTTTACAATAGTTGTTAAATCCAGGGTGAACAATTGCCATCAGATGTTTGCTCACTCTGGTATACACAAACAAACTGAGGTTTTGGATAATTTGATATTTGTAATTAAATCAGTTTTACTTTAGTTGGATTTTTGCACACCAAACGCACATTACTGCAGTTAATCAGTGTGATATGATCCAGTAATTTTCATTCATGCACTACATACCTGCTGTCGTAAAAGACAAATTAGATTTATTAGCACTTATCAAGATTGATTTTTAGCTTATATGACTGTTAGGTCATGTGAGCTTATGGTATGATCCTTCACCCATTGTATGGTGTTCAGTTATGGTTATTTTGTACACCCATTGTATGGTGTTCAATTATGGTTATTTTGTACACCCATTGTATGGTGTTCAGTTATTGTTATTTTGTAGAACTTTTCAAAACTCTTTGACCTATTTGGACAAAAGTTTAGAGGGAACATATCTGGCATCAAGCCTTTTAAGTTTGTTCACTGTATGCCAGTCTGTCATCCACTCCGGCACTGTTACTAAAATTAGAAAAATCTTGAACAACTTCTCAAAAACTGCCCAACAGAATTTAAGAAAACTTAAACTGGCTTTCAGCATTTCACATTTGCTCTGATGATGTCGATCTGCCATCAAATATGTTGTCAGTTCCTAATAATTAAAAAACAACTACTTAAAACAACTTCTTTCCATAAACTTCTCAACATTTTACCATATTTGGCAGAAAGTAGCCTGAAACTGATAATTTAAGTTATCATTCATGCTGATCTGCCATCAAATATAGCCACTATTTTTTAAACATAAAACCATTACATGACATTTCAAAATCTGTGTATTTCATTCAAATTTTACAGAAAGCATCCTTGCATTGAAGGCTTTCATATTTATGGAGCATCCATAAATTACATCAACATGAAGGGGGTGGGCAGGGATTTGACAAAAAGTGTATGCCTGCGTATAGGGAATGGGGTGACTGTTAATACGTAATTATGTTCTGCACTGTAAGTATTTTACATTTACCTTAGACAAGCATTGGTGATGATTTTGTGTAAAATTCAAGCTGCATTTTATAGTTGATGTTAATGCTTCCACACATGCATTTTCAAGCATTAAAAATCATTCTGGGTAAGGTTTGTTACATAGCATTGAAACATAAAACTGCTTACTTTTAATGACTGTTTTAAACTTCAGTTTTCACAGTTCAGTTGTGCCAGTTGGAAGAGGGTAGGGGGTAATGCACAAGCATACATACTTGCGGAGGATTTTACAAAAGTATGCTCTTCAGTGAGGTGGTGGAATGGGTCGAAACTGGCTGATTTTGCATATGTACTTTATGGACATCCCCTTATGCAAGCCAGACCACCATTAAATATCACCACTGTTATAAAAATAGCAAAACCTGACTTCTTAAAAGCACTAAAATAATTTGACCAAATCTGACACTCTCCTGGAATATAAGTTTTAAGATCTGTATAAATGTCAGTCTACCGTAAAAATTATGCCACTGATATGAAAAGAAATAGAAAACCATTTAAATGACTTCTTATTACCCACACAGCAAAATGTGACCAGATTCAACAGCATCCTGGCATAAAGGCCTTTCAGATCGGAACAAATGATGCCATTCCACCATCACCAAATTTAACAGAAAGCATTCTTTCATTGTCTTTCAGAATTAAAAAGGCCTATTAAATTTGAAGAAATAATGCTAATCCACCATCACTAAATTTGTCAGAAAGGATTCAGTCTTTAAGTATCTTTCAGAAATCATCGCATAAAGGCCTTTCAGTATTGGACAAGTAATGTTGATGTGCCATCAGATATGGATGTACATACAGAAAACAGAAACATTAAAAGAATTGGTTTCATAACATACTCAATAAACATCATTGGAAGAAGTTTCCATGGAAACAGATTTATTGGCCACTACTCTTGCACTTGGCTATTAAGCTAATGATGGCTATGTGATGGTCCCATATCTACTTATCTACTTGGGCCTCTTGTTTGCTTGGCATTTTATGCAGCATTGTTGGTTTACAGTAGTTGCATTTCATGACAGATTTTTATTTGTTTCTCCTGTACTGATAACTTTCCTCACTCTGGAATTAGATGAATGGTATATACTTCTGTCTCCTTCATTTTGACTAGACTTAATGCAGTTACCAATGAAGAAGTATTCAGCTGTTTGTTTGTTTGTTTGTTTGTTTGGCGGGGGGGGGGGTCCTACAAGTAGCACGCATTTATAATCTGATACCATCATTATTGCAGTAAAATTGTGTTGATATTTGGTTTCCAATAGTATTGAAACCAGACTTCTTGGCAAATTTGAAAATATGTGCTGCATATAACTGCATGGCATGCTTCTAATTGACAATTCAATTACACTCTCACCAATACAGATGAGTCTTTCTGAAATGTGCTAATAGCAAACTTTAAGTAGTCACAAAAGTTCATAAACAGAATGATTTGTTGCAGGTTTCTTGCCTTTCCTTTGTTTAGATCAAACACTGCTGTGCTTAATATTGGAAGTGGGATGGGTAAGATGTAAAAAAATAGAATGGGAATTTTAGAGTTCAGAGCATTACCATAATATAAGAGTTTTGTGTACACAGTAGCTCAATGTTTACTGTGAAGTTTTATTTGTAAAACATCTGCAAATCCCCAAATCAACACAAGTAAAATAGAACACTTGGGTAAACGTTTGCATCTTATGACTTCTCACTTCCTATTCCAGTCTCACAAGATGGCATGGCCCTTCCTGGAGCCCGTGGATCCAGATGAAGTACCTGATTACTATGCCATTGTCAAAGAGCCAATGGGTAAGTTGTATAGTAATCATGAACCATCTCCATAAAAAGAAGAGAAGTTTGTGGCATTCATACATGACCAGATGACCTCACATGACCTAAAGGCCAAGTCCATCAGTCTGAAGTTGATGAACAAAACTCGAATAACAATAATACGCATATATGGCATTATATATTTCATCAAATGATTGAAAATGTACTGGCTTAAAGTCTGTCAGCCATGAAAGCTAAAGACCTGCCCACTCCATTTTAACAGAAATGCTTGACCTGCAGCTCTTAAAGTTCTCAAAGCTCTGTTGTAGTAGATAACTTACAATCGAAACTTTTTTTAAAATACAAAAAGCTGATACCTGTTAACGAACCTCTGCATGAGAGTCTTAAGGGAAATCCTTTATATTAGAGAATTTTGTCTGTGGCAGATATCTGAAAAAGTTCCAGTTCTATAAAAATTAAGGATTTTTTAAAATTTGTAACATTGTGACCATATTTTGCATGAAAGTATAGTGAAACCTGTATGTAAAGGACAGTCATTGTAATGACAGAATTGTCCTTTATATTTAGGGTCAAAAGTCTCAAGCTTCTTCAGAGTTTTTACAATTATGTCTCTCAGTGTTGCATCAGATGCAGAATGGAGGAGTTTGTTAGAGATAATAGGATTCCTTCTGAAGGAAAAAAATTACAATACTATTATATTCATTAAGAATGAAAATCTGGCACTAAGAATGTCAGAATTTAGTAGCTGTGAAAGTAAATAATGAAATGGACAATAAGTAAAAGTTAAAAATGGATTGTATTGAAAATGTAAATGCAATAACATGCACTTGGATTTTTAATGCTGGTCATCAGCATTTAATTTTAAAACAAAAATTTCAAAAATCGGATTTAAACTGTGCCTCATCTACAGGTCCGTGGTCAGGAAGATAATTTTTTATTTTAATACTTTGTAGTGTCGTCAAGAGTGATTTGAACAAAACCTGAATGTAAATGTAGCATTTGTATTTACTGCTGACATTTGTAATGGGAGCCACTGTTGCTCATGAGTTCACAATAGAAAGAGTATGGGTTGAAATCCAACCATGATACCAGCCTGGGTCAGCTACTGTGGTGTGTCCTTGGGCAAGGCACTTCGTCCAGTTGCTTTGGTCTGCTTATGTTGCTGTGCCATAAAACACCAAACAAAACTAAAGTTATTTGTAACCTACTCTTCCTTTATAAAGCAAAGGTATCAGAAATATTAAAAACACCTTACAGACCTTAAAAAGAATTTATTTGACAGCAGTCATGGTTATTCATCATACATTGATATGTAAGGATTTTAATTGAGTGTTAACATTATGCAAAATCTGAGCCAGGTATAGCGAACCAAGCTTGTGAACTATTTAACTTACAAGATTTTCAGAGCTGTCATTATGTTAATGGTAGGATGCAAGTTACCACAACTGAACTCTTCGATTTGATTGAAGTAAAATAGTATCAGTTATGAAATTAATGCTGAGTGGACATATGATATAATGAGACCTAGTGAAAATGGTCATTGTCCACAGATTAAATAACTGTCACAACAAGCTGAGCTTCAACACACTGTTGTACATTCATTAACAGCTTTGGCAAGCAGCAAGGTAGGCAGTCAATATACATGCAAGGCCATGATATCTATTATATGCAACTTTCTTTCTTGCACAAAAAATACATCTTTAGTCTCTGCATTAGACAGATTTCCACTATGGAAGGATTTCATTTATGGATCCCCAAAGGGTCTTTTATGAACAGGTGTCTACTATATAGAGCTGTTTGATAAAGCATTATTAACATACACTTTAACTTGCATAAATACCATGAAAGTAGATCGCTCATTGAACTTTGTTAATTTTAGATTAGTTATTTCAATCATGCATGCACTTTTTTTTTTTTCTGGTATTTATAGTAAAAGATTGTGGAAACATATACATACATACATACATATATATATATATATATATATATATATATATATATATATATATATATACACACACACACATACATACATAGTGCTTTTGTGTTTATTTTTCTGTCATTCTTAAAGCTAATTTGCATCAAGATTTTGTGTGAAATTTTTTTAAATGGACCATCCAAATATCAAGTGAATATTCTGTTACTTACTATGCATCTCTTGCAATCTTCCTTTTTGTTTCAGACTTGAACACTTTGCAAACAAATTTGGACAATCGGGAATATGTAAGATTGGCAGACTTTGTGAAAGATGTTACCAAAATTTTTGACAACTGTCGATTGTACAATCCTCCCGACACATCATTTTATCAGTGTGCTGAAGTCCTGGAAACATATTTCGTGCAGAGATTAAAAGCCTTGAAGGACAAACTAACTCAATGATGTCATGAAAGCTCATTTGTAATTAGCATCTCATTATTCTCAAATGTTTTTGACTTACAGGGCATATGCAATCATGATTTACAGTGGGGTAGAATGCCATGGAATTATTTTTTTTATCAACATTTGCAAATCGTGAGATAAAGATATCACTTTTTTGCCTGTAGCAGCTGAAATATTTTGTGGATATATATTTTTCTGCCAGCGATGGGTGATACATATTGTAGATAACACTTTCACATCAGTGTTGGGTGATATATATTGTAGATAACACTTTCACATCAGTGTTGGGTGATATATATTGTAGATAACACTTTCACATCAGTGGCAGGTAAGATATACAGTAGATATCACTTTTTTTATTGTGGTGGCACCACAGTTAAGATTCATTGTTCAAGTTTTTAAAAGTCAGATGCAAGGGTGGGGGGAGTGGGTATAGTAGAGAGTATTAGTGAGACAATTTACTGGAATTCTTTTTCTCTTGTTTGAAGAAAAATGTAGGAAAATATATGTACTTTACACTGTCTTTAAATTAGCAGAAGAAATCATTTTGCTTTCATCCTTTTCATCCATTTGTCTGTGTATTAATTTGTTACAAGATCATTTCAGGTTTATATCAGCAAATGGATTTAACATAAATTTATTTGTTTGATTCTTGTGGTTTCTGTCAGTTTGTGAAATTTTACAGAGTTAGAGTCTCTTTATGCATTGGCACTTTACCCTTTGGTTTCCTTTTAACAACTTTTTACTGGACTTAATGGACTGAAACCAAATTCAGTATGAAGCTTTATATTGACAACACATACATAGGTCAAGTTTGATTTTTTATTATTTTATGGGCAATTTGTGGAGTTATAGCCCCTGTTTGACATGGATCTTTGCCCTATAATTGCATCATGTTGCATCATATTGGTGTATCTGTGATGTGTGGACAAATTTCTAGGTTTATTGCCTCCAGCCTGTATAAATTTACATAATATAGTAAATGTAATGAAGTTTCCATTACTGTCCCTTTTATAATCATGAAAATTTTGTCAAAAAGTTCTGGGAGTGGCAAGTTTTGTAGTGGGCAAGGTTCTTGACAATGTTACTGGTCCAGTTTTGTCAGTAAGTCTTTTAACTTAATTTCAAACACTGGCCAAGGCTATAAGGCCATATGTCATATCAAATTAGTTAATTTCCATGACCCAGAAAAAGATATGAATGATGAGTTGGTTTTTAATTTATTATGTGATCTCCCCACCCCCTCCATCCATTCTTAAGCTTTCTGAACAATTTTGGTTTAATAGAATGTTTGGAATTCACTGCCAATTAAGATTAATAAAAGTTTGATTTTGTTCACTTGAGAATATATACATCTGAAACTAGGATCTGGTCTGGGTGTGCGATACAGAAATATAGATTGAACATCTAAATCTGACTACATCAATGGGTGCGTAACAAAACTAATAGCATCTGATCATTGTACTTAATAGATCTCTGTGAAATCATGCTTTTAGAATCTTGTGCATTACCTTGTAAGTAAAAGTTGGTTGTATTTCATTTGTAAGGAACTTAAGATTTTTTTTTTTGTTTTTGTGTTTTTTTTTCAAATAAGTTAATGCTGACATTATAAGACTTGTAAAAAAATTAAATCATGTCTTAAAACAACTTAAAACATCACCCATGAAAATTTATTTAACGTTAAATTACATGAGGATACAATTATACTATGAATATATAAATAAATTTATATATAGCATATATTTGTGGACATACCATATATACTCGCTAATAAGACAACACCAACTGCAAACTGCACAGACCCAAATCTGCAATCACATAATGTGCCAGCAGATCTGGGTCTGTGCAGTTTGTTTAGGAGTAATCAATAGAACAAACAACATAGATCCAGATCCTCGGATGCATTATGCTATGGCAGATCAGGATCTTTCTTCGCAGTTCGATTTGACTTACAGGTGAGTACAGATGGTATATTGAGCTTATATTTGTGTACATAGTTTTTTTGTAAAGTGAACATTAGGTAGTATTATTTGGCTGTTCAATACATTAAGAAAAATACAAATAATCTTTTCACCAATATGTTGCAATCAGGTCACCAATCAGTTCATTTCATATCAGGACATCGTGTAAATACCTGCTTTCATATATTTAATATTTACAGTTTTTACTCCGTCTAGAATGCCTTGTAGAAAAGTTTTAGTGTGCAAGGGAATAAAACATTGTGGCATTATTATACTTTACTTTGAAATGGGCAGCAAGTGATCCAAGTTTTCTATTGTGTCTTGTGTTTTATATTTAGGGAAGGCTTTAAAATACCGCCTTGCAATTCTCATGCAGGAGGCATAGACTTTGATCTGCACTTTCATAAAACATGGACAGATTGGAGAGTACTTACCCTGTTTTTTCTGTATTCAGTTTCTTGCAAACAGTTTTTACTTGAATCTGGTGGCAAATTATGTGCTGGTAGATGTGGCCCCTCCATCATAAAACCTAGTCTTGCAAGAAAATATTCTGATCATTTACAAAGCTGCATTTGTACATATATATGTCCATGTTGCATTTAACAGACAAACACCCTTGAAATAAACAGTCAAAAAAGAAAAAGTGCATTTTTGCTGTTTCTGCTTTTTACCACATCTTTTGATTTTGTTTATGGGTTTTTTCCAAAACAATTTGAATATATGTTGGCATGCTTATACCAGATAGTATCTTTCACTTACATATCTTTCAGTGGATTGAGTATATCAGTTTCTTGGAAACTGACCAGAGAAGATATGAACATAATTCTTTAATGACTTTTAACTTGTTATTTTACAGAGTCTTGTGTGTCTTAAATTAGCATCCAAGCAAGCCAGCTATGATTCTCAGTTTTGTCGCCTAACCCATGAATTTTAATATAGAGTGTTACAGAGTTCTGATTGGGTGTTACCATTGCAGGGTTACCAGACCTACTAGCAATGAGATGATTAAATACGATCAAATAATTTGTATTTTGCTAGCATATAACTTTAGTTATAGAGGATTCCTCCAATTTATATATATTTTGTTTTATCAGAGCTCTATCATCAATAGAACATAACTGTGCATGTGGAAAAAATAGCCAGCTAAGGGAACTGTCATCTTTTGTTCACTAGTCACTACTGACATTCAGACAATTCTGGGTCCATGCATAGACCATAATTTGCAAAGAATCTTCTCAATGTAATTACTTAATAGTCAATGTACAATAAGATTGGCTATACAAGCACATTTAATGTAACATTACAGTCAGTGAGATGTGGTAAGAAGGATCAATTCTAACAGAAGCCATCTTAGAACAGAATTTTCAACCCCACAAATCCACCATGACAGAAACAGAAATGAAGATGGTGTAGTAACGTATTTCAGAACTGGAATTCCCTTTATTGAAAAGAAATAAATAAAAACTCAAAAAGATTTTAATTGGAATTATTTATATACACCCAAGATTTGATGATGGACAAAGTCTCAGTTGAACAAGGAAAATGTTATTATCAAAATAACAATCATCTTAGGAGACTTCATTTGAGACCTCATGGTCTCCAGTAGATGTAGAAATATTACAGATATCATGAATACATTAAATTTATAAGACTTGATCAGTCGTCCCACAAGAATTTCTAATATACCTTCACAACAGTTGGTTTAATACTATGAATAACATACTAAATTGTTATGAAAAAGGGGTCTTGGATCCTTTTTGGTAGCCATCATGACCCCATTTATTGTCCTACAGACTTTATGAATGCTCAGCAGCAAAACTTTAAGCAAAAAGTATAGGACTGTCAAGCGACTAATTGGGAATTTACAGAGACTTGAAATTGCTTTATAGAGCTTATTGGGAGTTTGAAGATCTTTCGATAAATGAACAGGGGTGTAAGATTGCTCACAATATCTTGGAGGCAACCATTCTGTTCTTCCCAATAAAATAATTCATTCAAGAGAACCTCCCTGCATGCACAATAATAATATAAAATTGATTTGGCAATGGAAAAGAATCGACTGATTGGCTAAAAAAAACAGATTTTTCTCTGCACTTTGGCCAAATTCACAGATACTTGAATCAAGTTATTTGCATCACAGGAAGCACCAAACTTGAGCATAATTTTAAATTAGTTAATAAACTCCAAGATGCCAACATTGGTCCATAACTTTGGTGGATTATAACCAATACATTTCTGAAGCAAATCGGACTATTCGTTTCTGATACATAATATTTTCACTCTAGTCTTGATAAAGCAAACTTGTTTAATAAATATTTTGCAGAATAATAATTCATAGATGATACTTCCACTACTCTGTCTTGTATACCTCCTCTTGACATCAGCCTTGATAATATTCACATCAGCATAAATAATGCAGAAGATGTTCTTTCGAAGTTCAACATCAGTAAGGACAGACCCTTGATAAGATCCACCCTAGGCTCCTTAAAGAAGGCTTTCACATGTTATCATGATATTTATCCAAACTCTTCAGTAATGTGTTGCAGTCTTTGTATTTTCCAATAGCATGGAAAAAGGCTAATGTTACTCCAGTTCATAAAAAGGGGACAAAACTTGTTTACAGACCTAGTCCTTGTCAAGCTTTGTGGACATTTGAAAAATATGAGACACATGTGCAGCTATCTTGCACCTAATACAACCAAATTATCTTCAATCTGGTTTTACCCCAAGATTCATTTCTCTTACAACTGTGATATACACAATACTTTTTGCAAGGCGGTTGAATAAGGCAAAGAAATTATAGTAGCATTTTGTGATATTAAGGCCTTCAACAAAGTCTGGTTCAATTTCATAAGATAAGTAATATTGGAATTGGTGATTGACTTCAGAAATGGTTTATAAATGATCCATTAAACAGGATGCAAAAAGTTGTCATAGCAGGCTGTACTTCAGACCATCATGTCATGGCTTGGTATGCCCCGGGGATCTATACTTGGACCTATGTTATTTTTATTTTACACTAATGATACTGTTACTGATATTTGGTCCATTGTAAGCCTGTTGGATGATACATTGTAAGCCTGTTTGCTGATGATACCTCATTGTCAGTTATTGAGGATCCAACCCTGGCTGCTGATTCTTTAAACAAAGACATACTTAAATTAGTTTGTGGGATATCAATGGTTAGTTGATTCAAATCACCATCAAAACCAAAATAATGACCATGTCAAGAAATTTCAAATTTCAAAAAAACTCCCCACAACTACTAATATACTACAACATATAAAATTCAAACTTAATAGAAAATCAGTAGAACTTATTTATTTCACATTTTATAAGATCTCTTTTGGAGTATGGGATATAATCTTGGATAATTGCACCCAGTATGAAAAGGATGAAATAGAAAAAAATAGAAGCTGAAGCAGGTAGAATCATTTATGGGGTAGCAAAGTTATAATCATATGCTACAACTTTAGAGGAGACAAAATGGGAAACACTTTCCAAAAGGCACTACAAACACAGAATGACAACTTTTTTTAAAACAATGTATCCTAGCATGGTTCCAGAAAACTTGCTGGCTTTTGTCCTTAAAGTGTCCAGCAGTTAAGTAATAGACAACTTTGTGATTGAACAGACCTCTAAATAACCTTCAGAACAAATCTGTACCAGAGATCATCTTGACCAAGGTCTGTTGTGGAATGGAATCTTTTCTCTTTGGACATTTGAAGCAACCCTTTTTTATACTCTTAAATCACACTTAAATATGAATCTGGAAAAGGTCCTAATCTGTTACTATCAAGGAGAAAGACCAGCACAAATGAGTGCACACAAGACTTGGACTTGGTTGTAAATTATTAAACAATAGTCTTTTCAAAACCCATTTGTCATTTTGTTCATGTAGTGAACCAGACACTGGAGAGCATTTTACTTTTTAAAGTAGAAAATATGTTACCCTCACAAACCCAACAGTATGAATTTTACCCCATATTACAGATATTTTCATTATTAATGGGCAACCCCTTGCAATCACTTGAGGTCAGTGAGATGTATATTACATCTTAGAGATTTGCTTGATCACCACTATGTCTACAAACTAAGCTGTTATTTCTCCAGTAGGAATTTAAAAGATCTTTATCTAACACACATGTACATTAACATGAAGGCCAACATCTTCATGTTGGTTTTTGTTTTTCTTATTTATTGTTTTGCAAGTATACAGTAACATGTTTTTGCTGTAAATGCTTACAAGTTACTGTCTGACATTAGTACAATATTGTATGTATAATTTTCTTCTAATACCTCATGTTTCAGTGTTGCAACATTATGACTTCGTTTCTCAAATCAGTCACATTATAACAGTAAATATTGTTAGTCAGTAAAGCTAAGAATAAGCTAATGCTTGTTGTTCAGTCTATATCTCTTGTTCATTTTATATAAATACCACACTGTCTGCAAATAAATACGGTTTAAATTTTTAAAATGTCAAATCAAGTATGGAATAGCAATTGTTACTTAAAATGACGAGTACAGTGTTATGATGGAGAGACCCGGTAATTGTGGTGTATCAGGTCTTAGTTCTTCTTCCCTAGCTAAGGGTCATCAATGCACCTAATTCCACATTGACCCTTGCATATGTAGCTCTCCAAAACTGCTTTGTAAGTACCGACTGATGGATGAAGAACTTGCGTCCATATGCAAAGTCGGTTGACCAATCAGAGATCATTACTTGACCTATTGTTTTTTTCAGTATGCTAATTTGTTCCATGATGTCCACATGCTTTGACTTGAGAGAAAAACCTGTATGCAAGGTTTAAATTGGAGAAATTTACAAACAGTATGTCATTGTCTACAAGGGCTGTAATTGTTCCCAATTATCTTCCTATGTAAATGTAGCAAGTAGGGGTGAAATGATTCATCGACATGTTGATGCATCAATACTTTTGCCATATAGATACAAGACGAGATTTACCCATACAGATTACTTATTCAGCAGGTATGAATAATTATTAGCTGTTTACTTTTTTATTCCTTAAATCGGGAATTCATCTGAGACAGATGTCACAGGCACTTGGGTACAGTCACTCGTTTTTGTCACTTTTGTTATTGAAAAAGAAAAACCTATTGACAAACCATGCCTTCTACAGATTATCACAAGGTGACATGGTTTGTAATGTACCCACCCTAATCACTGATTCCATGCTAATTATCTTATCCTGAGTGCATGTTCAGCATAAAGGAGACATTCAAAATGTGTTCCCCCCCATGTATAATGAAGTACCTTACTCATTATTTAATAACTGCTTTTGCAGAAAGTTATTCTGCTTGATTCGTATATTGTCTACTTGGGCCAATTTTGAGAGCTACACTTCCAGTGTGTCTCATAGTAAAATATGTTACATTGAATTCTGATTGGTGACTATTGTTTCTTCCAGTCGGGGGTAAACAATCATGACCAATCAGAACTTAATGAAGCTTATTCTCTGTGTGACATAAAGGAAGTATTGGCAAAACAACAGAGGAACTTAACACAAAAGTGGTTATTAAATTATCCGTAAAGTGTAAATCGTACATGGGGAGCAAATTTAGAATGTCTCTTTCGATTCTTTTTCTATGCAGAGATGTTTAATTAGTGGTTGAATGTGCCAATGGAATAAGTAAAATTAGCACAGAACTAGCAAGGGGAAAGATTTCAAACCATGCAAGTTTGTCACCTTGCATAAAGTTAAAAAAATTTCGAAGGGGAGTGGGTGTTGTCAATAGTACTACTTCTTCGCTAACAAAAACAAGTGCCTGTGGTCACAGCAGTTGTTTTGCACCTGCAGGACATTGTGTTAGATTTAGTTGTTATTCATCCTCACTCCCACACCTGGACTTGTTTTTTATAAGATTTTCCTTCCTAATAAGTTATTTTTCAAGCATTCGTGCAGTGCAAAACAAAGGGCACAGTGGCCAAGATGAGTCATGCATTTGATCAAATGGGGCGGCCTGAAAATATTACCTAAAATATTGAATTAAAATCACTAACAGCTAACAGTTGGTTTGTTTGAAAGTTTTTTTTTTTTTCATAAACAGATGCTAAGGAAATGCTTTATGTGATCTGCATACTGGAAATACAACCATTATGTCAACACATAAAAGGGCACCACCTACAACTGATAGATCTTCTAAAGATGCAAAGACCATCAAGTTGATATGTACATCAATAATGTTATCGTATCATTGGCTGTGAATCGTAAATTTTATCTATACATGGCACAGGTGTATTGTTTCACCCTTAGTATCAAGCAATCTGATTAGATAAGTTTCTTTCAGCTGCATCCAGTAAGATAATCAAGAATCCGTTTTTGCTACATATACCATAGTTGAATGCCCAAAATGTTAATTGCTGCATAAATGTTTACATCATTTGGAGTTTTCAGCAGGTTGTGATTGTACAAGTTCTCACTGATAAGGAAATTCCGATATATGGAGTGAAACTTTGTGCTCATTGGAAATTTGTATTTAGTTATATGCTACATTTCATATGATGTTTTATAATTATGTACAAATTTTTAGAGTCTAAAATATTATATGCAACACCTTTTGCAAAACTTTAGTCAGTTAGGAAACAGTTAATGATTTAAGGATGAGATCAGGCCAATGTTCAAAATTTCACTTGAAAATTTACCACTAGGTATAAAAGATTGAAATTTTGCCATTTTAGCAAGTCTTCTGTATAAAATTTGTTTGTATTTTTGTGTTTTATACAAACTAAGCATTGAATTGTCAACCAATGATGTTCACAGTGCAATAAAGCATTGCTAAACTTAGCATTGTATATCTGAATAGAATTGGCCTGGGCAGTAACAACGTACACAATATGTATAATTTTTTTTTCCAGAATTTTTTTTATAGAATTTCAAGAGGACTTGCTTTTTTTTGAAAATGCTCTGTCATATCACTGCTTATATAATAATTGAGCATTTCACAAAAAACTTATACAATGAACAGTTGTAATCTTTTAGAATGTTATCATCTTTTCATCATTTTATCCTATTTACTGAACATCAGGGTATTTTCTTGCCTTGGTTTCCTCATGAGTTACTTAAATATAAATTAATCCATAGATTATAGAAATCATTCTGCTTCACCTCTTATGTGTATTCCCTGATAGTTGGGTTATCTATTTTGCAATATTTGCGATCATTCAGACTTCCCTACAAATAAGACAGCCATAAAAAGCCTCTTTTTTTTAAAGTTAAGACCTAGTGAATCAGATTGTGTGGTAGACAGCAGTGTAGAATTTAAATAATTGAGTATGTAGATTATCAAGGGAGAGGTGTGTGTGATAGATTTACACACACACACATACACACACACACACAGTCAAACCTGTCAAAAGTGGCCACCCATGGAAAGGTGACCTCTGTGCACAGGTTAACTTTTCAAACTATATTTTTAAATACCATGCACTGAATACCAGTATTGTAAGGTAAGTGTTAGTATTATCAACAGATTTAACTTAGTGCACTGTTCAACAAAATCATAAAATACACAGATTCCTGTGTCTGCTCAATTTAATCTGTCCTATAGGTTAAATAATGACAGACACTTGCAAAGAAAAGAAAATGTTCATGATTGTTGTATTGTGCACCATGACAAAACACTACTGTGATGAAAAGAGAATGAAAATAAGCTTGATTGTCATTAACACCCGACTCAAATTAAATGGGATGAAATGTTATCTCTCTTATCAGATTTAAAAAAAATGATTTCAATCAGTGCCTCTCACACTGTCATCAAAATTTCACTTATTTCTGCTGTGACTATATGACTTTCCCACAACCCAGCTAATGAATTGCTTCAGCCCTCTAATAATAAATACCACCATGCTTTCAAATTTGATATGTCAACATTTTTTAGTTACACTGACAGTGTGACTGGAGCATGGCAAATACAAGCAAGACAAAAAAATATTTAAATATTGATTCATATGCTATACCTTTATCTAAACAAAGCCTTTCTCATCAAACAAACTTTTTTATTTGCATGCATAGAACAGTCATTGTCTATACTCTCCAGTAACCTCTTAAAGCGGGGAGAAACTATTATCTAATTAGGAAACACCTGGTCACTGACCACAAAAAAGCAGGTGACTATTATACATATCTTTTATGTAGGAAATTTGCCCCCGGTGGGGGGTGGGTAGAATGGCTGTTGTGACCAGGTGACTACTATCCAAAGATTATGAGATATGACTGATATATTTGGAATATCATTATCTTTTCTTCAATAAATAAATTGATCCAAGTCATTATATTTTATCTAATGAACAAAAATTGTTTAGTAGATCTAAATGAGTGCTTAGTTTGTAATGTAACAACTGATCATATGCTTTCCATGTGATTTAGCCACCTGTCTCCATTCATGTATTAATATTTTGCACTTGTAATCATTTAAGCTTATTTAAGCAGTTGGCAGCATCTCCTAATGTCACTGCATCAAGAATTTATAAGCATTGTTAAATTAGCCTTATATGAACAGTGGCCAACAGGTGTTTTGTAGAGGTAACACCATCAGTAAATTATGTATGCTTAATTGCAATTATGGTTGGCAGTTTGAAATTAGAACCATTTTGATTTAAGTTGACTTTTCAAGATTACTTTTTTCCAAAGAGTTTATCTTTTCACTTTTCAACTGGACTATAGTGTAATACAGTATAGATGATCTTGTAAACTTTTTAATGGTGGACTAAGCAAGTTTTTAATGTTAGAAATTTTGCTGCCCCTTATTAATGGATGTTGTAATTAGTGATGTTCCTTGATGTGCCATATCTTTTCAAATAGTCATGAAAAGACACTTTTTAATGCATGAATTTATGAATAAAGGAAAAAAAATTCTCTTCTGAAAAAGGAGGAAAAAGGACATTATATTTTCTTAAGTAAAAATCAGGCTTAGACCTGTACAAAAGTAGCATAATGAAAGGAGGGTTTGTGCATTAAATAGAAGAGTCCATTCCTATTTTAACAAAAAATTCTCGATACTTGACTGAAAATTGGCATAAAAATGAGACCCATTAAGTATCATTGTCAGTCCATTTGCATGCATGTTTGTTATGTTGTCTATGACAACTTTATTTTGTTTTGCATGGTACATGTAATTTATTTTTACTTTTTCATGTCTTTTTCATCACAGTTTTAATTAATGCCCATATGTATGCAACATTCACTGTACATTGAATTTTATTTATCCATTGTGTTTTTTGTATTGAATTTATCAACATAATCACCAAGCCCCAGTTTCCAATACAAGTCTCATAAATTTTGCTCAAATTGAACTTTTACATTATCTTGTCTTGAGGCAGAGAAAGTGGAGAGAATACAAATAAAATTTTTATCTGAAAATTTAGTCCATGGAAACCCGTTTTAATCTTGAGAAGAAAAAAAAATCTAGGAATTCTTCAGATTTCCTAAGATAAGCATGACTGCTTTAAGGAAATTAAGGATGCTGTAAAAAAAAAAAGAATCCCAGAGGCTGGCTGAATGTTTTGTGAATTTTAAAAAAAGTTATTACTAACCAAGCAATAAGAAAAATATTAAAATATCGTAATACAGTAGGAGGGAAAAAAATTGATTGTTTAGTGAAACTGGGGCAAGACCTGGAAATTATAATCATGTTATTTTTTGTCTGAACATTAAAAGCATAGAACTCATTGTAGACGTGCAAACTTTTCATTATTATGCCTCAGAAGCACAATATGAGGAAGAAATTTTGACATGTTTGTTGAAATTGGGGCCAGACCTGGAATCATCATGGTTTTTGGTCTAAACATATAGATCATAGTACTCATGAAAGTGCTGACTTCTCATTATTTATGTCACAAAACATTTGTACAGAATAAATAGTCCTTATTTACCAGTAGAATAAATTCTTAGCTGGCATATAAATCTTGATTTCTTTATTTAATTTATAGGAGTTATGTACTAGAAGTTTGGCATATTTAAGGTTTAATACTCCACCAGAACTGTATAAAGGGCTAGTAGTGTTAGCCTTGTCCTTCCATTGGTCTGCAAATGTCAAGTGTAGGTCTACTACTGTAGTATGTAGTGGGGCATCTATGTTCCAAGAAAATGCACCTGGACTTGCAAATTAAATTAAAATCCATTTAAATATGATACAGAAACATTCCTCTGTGGTTTTCTCTATTTGGCCATAATTATATATCCCTTACTTGTGTGGGATTTCTTTAATAAATTTTCTTTTAACAAGATTATCACTCAACCTAGGCCGCAATGATGGTTATATAGGATGTCAGATCGGCATAATTTTTATTCAGGACCAGCTAGACTCAAAAAAAAGTCTTCTGGCGAAAACCCCATGCTGATGTGGCTTCCATCTAGGAGGAGTAATTACAAGATTGTCAAGATGACTGCCATGGTGGCCATATTTGAAGTAAGATTGGCAACATTTTCATTCAGGACCATCTAGACATCATAAAAACACAATGTCAGTATGACTTTCTGTTTATAAGGAATAGCAATAACAAGATTTTCAAGATGACTGCCATGGTGGCCATATTTGAAGTAAGATTGGCAACATTTTCATTCAGGACCATCTAGACATCATAATTAAAAACACAATGTCAGTATGACATTCTGTTTATAAGGAATAGCAATAACAAGATTTTCAAGATAACTGCCATATAGGATATGAGATATCTTCATTTAGGACTTAATAAGAAGTCTTCAGATGAAAACCCAATGGATTGGTTGGCTGGAATAAGATTTTTAAAACTCGTTTTTCCTTTCCATTTACCAAAAGTGATCCTTCGTTGTATGACCTACTTAATATACTCCTATAACTTGAATCCAAATGCAGACAGCATGGATGCTAATCTGATATCACATAATGTGCTGGAAGATCATGGTCTTTGCTTTGCTACTTATTACTCTTAAGAAACTGCAGTTTGCACTTTGGCTGGATTTACATGTATAAGTGAGTACGTATGGTAATTTATATTCCTTTGAAAAAAGATTTTATTAGTACTACTCAACAACCTGATGTTTTCCTATAATTACATAAACACTCGCTATATAATTACTTATATATTGCAATAATTTAAACATGTTTAGCAAGCAGTATGCAAAGACAGCCATTACTGAATCCTGCTTTCTGTTCCAAGAGTTGCTAAAAAAAGATCAGGAGAAATAGTAAACCTCTAAACGAATGTGATTTCTGATACTGTTACTAGGAACAAAATGACATGCAACCTGGACAACCTTTAGAAAATGTAGAATTTATTGGTTTTTGTTCAAATGTGTTGTGGTCAGGGTATACATTTGGAAAACGGGAGGAACCATATATTCTGGTCAGTGAGAGTAATTAAATTTGGAAGTGGTTCAAGAGAAAAGAATTGGGTAACTGCAATTCTAGTAATAGACCAGCATATGGCATGGCCTTTTCATCCATCATCCTTCCATCCATTGGCACAAGTTTGTTATAGCTACTTCTCCAAACCTAATTGAATGATTGCATTGAAACTTACACACATTCAGAGGGTTGTATCTAGAACTTGCAAGTATGAAGATTCTGGTAAAAATTAAAAATTTTGCACACATTTGTTTAATCTCTGCCACAATAATCAAAATATAAGGATTGGATGCAGATTGTCAAGAATCATGCATGCTTTAATTGTAAGAAATGTAGAAATTACCCAATTTGCTTCAGTATGGTGTTGCTTTTGTGGACAGCCATTGCAGTTGGTTAAAGAGCAATGGTAGCAGAGGAATGCTAAATTTGGTTGAATTAACAGTTATATTTCTTTAACAAAATGAATGTATCTTAATTACATTCGGCTGAATATGATCAGATATATTAATTTTCTTAAAGAAATTTCACCCTTGGTTCAATAAACTTTTGCATTCCTCAGCCACCATTTCTCATCAAACAACTAAAATGGCAGGTGAATATAGTTTTAAAACATGCAACTACTAGATTGTGCCTAGATTACTTTAATAATGAAAAAGCATCTGAGCAAGTTCAGTTAAAAAAAAGCAGTTACACTCTAAGCTGTCCAGTAGTGTCACTATGGGCATCCAGCAATGTGAGATATTGTTGAAAACTCTGTTTCAAGTTCCCCATCGACGTTGTGGAAAAAGCTGTACACACTGATTCCTATATCAGTAAGATATCACCCACCCACCCCTTACCTCATACATCATAATTATCAGGGGCCATGTCTTTCATTGTAGGACTATGATCATATCTTGGTCCAGGCAGTTTTGTTCCATTTATGAATTTGAATGATTGACACAGAGTAAAGCCATTGATGATGTTCAGTAGTGTGCTGTCTCAATTCCTTACTATAATCTCAAAGAACAAGTCTGTATGGGACATGTTTATATGGGTTATTCATTTTAATTTACTTTCTTGTGACAGCAAAGTTCAAACTTAAGTGCGTATGGATGGACATACGAGTGTGTGGTGGAAATGCAGTGTCGTTACAGTTTCTTTTTACTGGTAGGTGTCTGGAAAAAAAACTTTAAAATATAAGCTAAAGAAAGAACATGGATTTTCAGTCTTGTTCTGCTTTCATTTTAGTTTCCTTTTTGGATGCCCTATTAAGAAGCCCCAACCATGAACTTTCAAGTTGAAGGTGGGACAGTGCCCAGAGTTAGTAAATGTTAGATGCAACCCTCATTTATCCCAAGGTCTGGGTCTTGTTAGGTCTAGTTAGTCCCAAATAAAAACAGTATCACCAGGATAGCCAGTATGGTCACCATAGTGACCATCTTGAAACTCCAGAATTCACCAAAAGGCTTCTTATGTAGTTGATCCTAAATGAAACTTGTGCACCACATATATCCAATATGGCTGCCACAATTAATGTATTGAAAATCTTGTCATTAATTCTCCTGAATGAATGGTCATATCAACATGGACTTTTTACCAAAATTCTTCTGGTGACTTGGTCCTAAATGAAAATAGTGCCTTACATCCAAAATGGCTGCCACAGCTGCTGAAAATCTTGTCACTCAAGAATATTACATGGTTTCAACACTACACAATTAAAAAGGAAGAAATGGTCTTGTCCTGAATTCATTGAAATTCGTTTTGGACAGTAGAGATCAATCCCTTCAGGGGCCCTTGTTTATTTTTATTAAAGGCCAAAAACAATAATTTAAAATAATGTATGACTAGTATTTAATAGATGAAATGGCATAAAATAATTCATGTATATGATAATATAAAAACGAATATTTCAGGCTTTTTAATACAGCTATACCATTTAAAGGTGTTTAGTGGTTTGTAGGTTTTCTTGGGCAATAAGGTTAAGGTTAGCGGTGTGCATCTCTTAAGACACACAGTGAGCACCTATTTTGATTGGACTATGCCAAATTTAAATTCTGAATTGGTGTTTTTAATTACCAAAACACAAGTCCATCTTACTGAGGTGGACTTAAATATCAAGGATTCTGGGCAATGTTTGGAATGTTCCAAGATTTACTAAAACAAAAAAAGGGAGAAATATTAAACATCTAAATTTGTGAAGCATTTAGAGTAAAACGGGTCAGGACAGATCAGGAGATTTTGACCTCAAAAGACGGAGAATTTTCATCAACTCAGTTTTTTGCATGCAATGAACAAAATTACAACTGCAAATTAACTTTTTCTAATATAAAAATATGCACATCATCTCATCAAATTTGTCCTTTGAACTTGTTGCCATTCATATAAGGAGAGCTTATATGTACCACAAGCATTTTTAGCATTTCTTATTGGAAGAAGTCCTTGTCATTGTTGATCTAACACTTAGAAAATGATGTACTGTTACTGGATCCACTTTTCCGTTGGAGACAGTCTGAATTCTCCTTATGATGGACAAAATCCTTGTAAGTGTCCGCATTGGAATGTGGCAATGTTAGTACAGCTGTATTGAGTCCACCAAAAAGTTTAAATTGTTTCCTGCCTGTGGATAGATTCAAATTGATGACAGCATGCAAGAACTGCTCAAGATTGGTACTGTCTGGTTCTAATGTTCTTTTAAAGTCAGTAAGATTTGCCATATTAAGTGTATACACATACATTATACCATCACACCATTTTTAACTTTAAGCCTCTCTGAATATCATCTCATCAGGAGATTCAGTCCTACACAGATAGGTACAAAATTAAGAACTTCTGTGATGCACTGCTGTCAATCCATGGGCCACAGTCAACAGGAACACCTCCAGTAGCGAGTGCTGACAGTACCACACTACTCGCTGGCAAAGAAAAGATACTTCAAAGATAGGCAAAACATTTCAACAACACCATCCTCAATCAACAGTCTTCTGTCACTGAGGAGGCAGCTGACTGCCCCAAGCGGAAATCAAATGTCACTTGCTGATTCCCCAGCACTCAAACTGAGAAGGCAAATGACCAGCTGTCAAATGGCAAAGTACCTGGGGCAGATGCTTTACCAATAAGAGTCGACAAAGCCAGAGGCTTGCACATGGCACAGAAACTGACTGAACTCCTTTCATTTAATATGGACTCAAGAAAGTATACCCCAGGAATAGATGCATCCATTGCCCACATGTACAAGTGGAAAAGCAATAGATGATTCTATAACAACCATCTCTTTGCTGTAAATAGCCAGCAAAATCCTTGCCAGAATTTAGCTGAATAGCCTTTGCAGCACATCCATCAAGGGCTCATGCCTGAGAGTCAATGTGGCTCCAGGAAAGACAGGGACCACAGACATGGTGTTTGCAGCTCATCAACTCCAGAAGTGCCAAGAACAGAAATCAAACCTGTACATGACATTAACCTGACTATAGTCTTTGACACAGACAACTGTGTGGACCTTTTGATGATCGTGGCAAAATCTGGTTGCCCAGAGAAAGCCATCATGATGGTTCAGCAGTTCTATGATGGCATGTGTGCATGTGTCATGGAAGATGGCAAGTCATCTGAATCACTCCCAGACACCAAGAGAGTCAAGCAAAGGTGTGTGTTGGCCCTAAACATTTTCCGTATGATGTTCTCTGCCATGCGAACTGTTGCCTTCTGCAATTATGACCCTAGGATCGGCATCAGACAGCACACTTATGGCAATCTCTTCAATCTGAGGAGACTACAGGCAAAGACGAAGTTACAGGAAGTAACTTTAGTGATCTGTTTGCTGACGACTGTTCTCTGAATGCCAAACTGAGTCTGACATGCAACACAGTATGGACCATTTCTCTTCAGCTTGTGACAATTTTGGTCTCAAAATTAGTATCAAGAAGACGGGTGATGCACCAACCCTCACCGTGAATGCCTTACGTAGAACCTACAATCACAAGTTCACATTCCTTGACAGTACACTGTTAAGGGCAGTCCACAATGATGATAAAACCAATGCCAGAATTGCAGCATGTGTGAGCTTTGGCAGATTGTGCAAATGTGTGGGACCACAGAGGCATCAGTCTATAAACAAAACTGAACGTCTAAAAAACCACTGTGTTGCCAATCCTACTATATGCATGGAAAACCTGAACAGTGTACAGACACCATGCCAAGAAACTGAACCATGTTCACGTAGGATGCCTGAGGAAACTGATGAGGATAAGATGGCAGGACAGGGTCCCAGATACTAAGGTCCTTACATGAGCAGGCATCCACACCCTGATAATGAAATCACAGATGAGATAAGCGGGCCATATCAGCAGGATGTCAGAAGAGTGACTACAAAAGATCTTCCATTGCAAGCTTAAGGAAGGAAAGAAATCTCAAGGTGACCAGAAGAAATGTTTCAAAGATTCCATAAAGTCATCACTGAAACACTTCAACAACCCTGAGTCATGGGAAGATCATGCACAGATTTGCTCCGCCTGGCAGGGTCTCATCCAAACTTTGAGCTACTGACTTTTGAACTGAGGAGAATTGCTGAGGCAATGCAGAAGTGTGAGTAGTGGAAATCTCAGAACTGTGGCATGTCTTGTATTGATCAAGAAAACCCATGTGGCATCTCCTGTCAAGTATGCCACAGATAGTTCAGATCACAAATTTGCCAGATCAGCTACTCATGTACTCCCAGAAACCAAACCAGTTATTAATCTGATGGTCATCATTGAACTAGAAAAACGAACAACAACTTTAAGCTTAATTTGCAGATGCCTTTGTTGTCATCATTATCATTACTTTAACCACAATTTTATAATGAAAATCAGATCCGGAAAATGATTATCATTTGCTACTATTATATACAATCTTAGTGACATGTACTTAATCTGGTTTACAATTCCTGTTTACAAAGGATTAAATCAAGGTCAGTGGTATTTATATTAGTTTTTGCAATGCAGTCAATCATAGTAGTGGCAAATACATATTTTGCCTTAAAAAAATCATGGTCAATGGTTTATATAACGAATTGTTCATATTATTATTATACAATTAAGATTATGATTTCTTAAAGCAATAAAATAGTCACTATGTGAGTAGTTTTTATCTATTCATGATAACTTTTGTGCAATTTCTGAGTATGGGAACATTATTTTGACTAGATCTGAAAAATGATCTGCTACCAGAAACAACAGAGATTATATTCAAATGTAAATTTGGCAAATAGTGTTTCAGAATGTGTAACTTATATTTGATGCAGATTCTGCAAACATGGATTTCAGTGATGGCATATTTTTTGTTGTAGTTACGATGCTTTTATGAGTTAGGATTTCTGCATGGTGTGTGATGTCATTGTTGTCACTGTAACAGAGTTTTAAAATCAGTTTTACAGGAAGAGCGGAATACATATTCATGTCCTTTTAAACTTTATTTCAAACAGTGAAATTCCCATTTCCATCAATCATTAAATTTCATGTGATATTTCTCTTGCTTAGAATTTGGCACTGGATGATAACACATGATTCAATATCTTGACAAACATTAAAGACTGAAGTCAGACCAATCCTGTTTTATGCTGCTTGTGCTCTTGAGCAAACTAATCATAATCAATTAACATCTTAACCCTGTCCAAATTAATTTTGATCATACATAGTATCAACTATAATCTATCTCAACAACTTTAAGCACCAAAGCAGAACATACCCTCTGGGCAGAATCAAAGTAATTAGGCAACAAAAAATTTACTTGACCTAAATAAGTTCTAACTGGTTCTGGGCCACAGTATAAGGGATTTTGCCCTGACCTACTTATGAAACATTTATCATAACACAACACATCTAATCTTCATTTTGGCTTAGCTGTCTTTGCTCTTTCTCTGCAATGGAACATGATATATAACCCTATAGATGAGCATTATGCATCCCAGCAGTGTTATGAAGATTGTAGCACCAATAACAAAAGGTAAATGCTCCAGCCTCCCCACTGGTACCTGTACTTCAAGGTTACCCTTAGCCTGTAAAGAAGAAATAAATTACAGTCAAGCAGGTGTATATTGATCATTATATACAAGCTAATTAAATTTTGGTCTCTTTGAACAGATGGTCCTCATATACAAGTAAGAAAGGTGAGCTATATATTAATGGGATCTACTGAGTTTCATCCAAAGAACATGTACATCCCTTAATAGATGCAGAAAGGGAATAATCTAAACTTGTTCACTTAAACCCCCATTTTCTGGTTAACTCCACTAAATAATCTCTCATACATAGTCAGGCTTTGATTTTATTTCTCTATTAAATCTCCATTGAAATCTGCACTGACAAAAGTGTGAAATCTGCAACAGCAGACATCAGTATAGATGTATAAGGATAACCTGTCCATAAAAATCACAATTTTATGAAACCATTTATAAATTATACCAAAAAATTAGCTAATTTTGCCAGCATTTAAAAGACACCTGTCCATAAAGGAAAAAATGTGCAGAACCTGAGGTGTTCATTATGTGCAGGATTAACTGTTTATATTCTACCTCTCAAGAACACTGACCACCTTTGTACAGCCACAGTAATCCATTCCTCAGGTGATTAAGAAAACCTGCATCTTATATTTTCTTATCTTTAATGTAACCCTAATTGGAATGGCTCCCTTCAAGTTTAAGGTTAAGATTTATGTATTGGGTATATTTCTCAATGATTTAGAACTTCCCCTTGAGAGAGGCTCTAAGTTGTGGCAAATGATCCATCACTTTGTACATGATGAATGACTCTTCAGCATACTACCAAACTCCTCTGATACACCTTGTCCCACACGTTGTCATCTTTAGGCCCAGCTACTAGCTCTTGTACAATCAGAAACAAAATTTCTTTCTGCATTGACATACAAACTTGTCCTCACTTAGAAGCAGTGAAGATCATTTTTGCAAATTGTGTATTCCCAAATTACAACAGTGGATATCAAAATGACCCCCAAATAATATTCATCTCTGTGACTTTGAAATGTATTCTACAAATCATCTCCTTTTAGAGTAAGTAAATTCATTGTAATCAGAGCCTCCTATCATGGTGGCTGTATACAGACAGTTCTAAAAGATGAAGACAAGGCCTGAGCTGCCATTGCAACACCCTGTTATGCCATCTTTTGCCTGTTACCCGATAAAACCTTGATTTTTACTACTGTAATTATAGCCATACTCAAATCATTGAACTACATTAAACCCACTGCCAAAATACATTCTGTCATGTTTTTATATTCCCTTTCCACACTGAAAGCCTGGAAAAATCCACATATCTCAATGAGGATAATCCACATTTTGCTGTATGGTTATGTAACCCTGTTTGATGCTGGGCAGTGAATTACTGGATTTTCCAACAGAAATAATTTTGATAATTCACTGGAATAGAATGTCATATATATGGCTGCCTCACATTCAGACAAACTAAGTTCAAATCCGACAATGTACATATACTTTTTTCTTCAATTTTTAAAAACATTTTCATTTAATTTGGAAGGAGAATTATGTTACTACTGGTCTTTTCTGTGCAAATATACACAAAACAGCGAACATCAATGGCAAACTGCTGACATTGTTGTGTGAGATACAGTAAGAAATATGCTACTAAGACCTGTTATAAAATTTTTTTAGCCAAATACATTTAAGCATAAAGGGTGAAAATCTTGAGTACTTCCACTCATGGCTTCAGCATTCATGAAAAAGTCTTTCACCAATTTGATTAAACATTTTGTTTTACTTTGCTTGTTTCAGAAAAATATCCTCTCTATGATCCCACTACAGTAAAACATCCATTATAATATAACAATTATCTGAAAAAATAAGCACATTTTCAATCAATTTGGATAAAAAAAATAAGCACATTTTCAATCAAATTGGTTCTGGTCTCCGTTATGTTCTGAATTTTCCTAATGAGATCTGATTGTTTAGAACTATTATTTAAAGCACATTTACAAACAAAACATGCATATACACTAATAACTGTACATTACTGATGCTCAAAACAGATTTTAAGACAAAACCATTGTGTCAATCAGGTTTTCTGGTACATGCAAATATTTGTCCAGTAAATAATCCTGAAATTGTTGAATTAAACAAGTCCAGCATTTTCAGAGCCATAGATAATTATGTCCAACCTTTCACACATTTTTATGAGAGCCCAAATTATCCATTTATGAATCGGCTTCATTGTTGAAGTGTTAAGTAAAGTCTAGTGGCTGAAGTTGATTCATACAAGAAGCAGGCAAAAGAGAAAGAACTGATTCCAATGTTTCTCAATTTAGTTAGCATCTTCACACCTGATGGGCTCTGAACACATCCAATGTTGACACTGCTTGTTAACTGCACTGAGCAAGAGGCAGCTTGTCGTGCTTGGTTTTCATGTGGAATGATGACACTATCCAAACCAACTGTGGGATATATGTTGAATTTTACCACTTTTATGCCACTGTCTTAATGTAACACTGATCAGAAAGTAATTGATGGTGAAACTTTATGGACAGTGTTTTAAGGAAGATATTATACGCAAGTACTTTAATAACTGATTAGCTTAGTGTTGTTGACTGCATCAGCTCCCTTTGGTGCTGAGTGTTTGAGCTTGATCTTGACAGATGTTTGATTTGTGCCCATACAGGTGGTAGTATTGTTTTCATCACTGAAGTAAACTGCCATGTTATAAGATTTATTCTTTGTATTTTTTATATGGGGTATGTGTAGAGGTTAATTCATGAAATTAAACACCTGCTTCGATAGGAAAACAAAACACATTAACTTGAGTATCTATGAAAATGTCTCTTTTTACAAAACCATGAAAACTGAGACACAAGAAATTATATACTACAGCATTAAAGCTTTACATTTCTTTTGCTTTTTCTGTCATGATTAAATCTTGTTGAAACATTTATCACACAATACACAGTAAAGGAATATTTATTTTCTGCAGTCATCCAAAAAAAAACTGTATTAATTTTCTTAGCAAAAGTTTAGGACTCAAATTTGAAGAATTCCTCAAATCTTTTTTCTTGAATGCAATGACCGTTATCATCCAAGTTATAAGTTGTGAACTGTAATTTTATCCATTTTACTCCAATTAAATATTCCTGATTTGTAATGAGTATCTTATAAAAGATCTCAATTTCAGGAAAAACTGAGTACTGAGCAAAACTATGGCTAAGTACCAAATACTTACACTGGTATAGTCTATTCTGAACCAGGTGCATACTGCTTGGTTCATACTGTCACATGCAAATACTATCTCAATATTGTCATATGCGCCTGTGTCAACTGTAAAAATAAAAGAAGATTCACAGTACTATTAAAACAAAAGAAGCAACATGAAGCAAGAATTTGATAGTATCACCTATTTTTCTTAAAAAAGCTCTTTCTTCCATTGCTAAATTTACTGGATAAGAAATGTATAATTCTGTGTTATTTTTTTGTGACCTTGTTATAGTCATCATAATATTTTTTACACAAAATATATATGCAGTCTACAATTTTAGAATTCAAAGTAATATTATTCATAATAATGCTAGAATTATACAAATTAATGACTTTATTTTGAGTCATCCTCATGAATCCAAAATGTCCTTATTAACTAAACAATTATGGTACAGTGGTGTACTAATATTCATGGATTGCATCCTTGGACAACAAGGAAAGAAAACGTCAGTATGAATTTGGATACCCACATAAAATAATTTATTGCAAAAATGTAGAAAAAAGTGATACCCAGAAAAGTTTATGGATACACAGTGGTTCATTTTCTTGTTTCAGCATTACAACTTTTATGTCTGTGTCCATTCTTTGAAATGTTTGATCAATACTGTTACATCTGACAAAAATATAGATACTTGCCTAACATAAATGTCATAACACAATGTGTCATGCAAAAAAACAATTTTTGACTCCCAAACCCCCAACCTTGGAAGTGTTTCAAAATACATGAATTTTAGTAAATCTTCAGAGTGGAGAGGGGAACACATTTTTTTTTATCACCACTATACCTGTCCAAAGCATGAATTTTGTATAAATCGTAAACAGTTCATGAGCCCATATAGAACTCTCCTTGAGACAGTTTATACAGCTGATTATCATGGAGTCAATTAAACAGTAAGGCATGAACAACAACCATTTCACTGATTACTTAAATGGTTGAGAGTAGCAAGGATGATGGACAAGCCCAGCAAAAATAAATTTCAGAACTAATGGATGGAGTTTGACTTTCAGCAAGGGGAAACTTTTTATTTGTTGCACACACTGCAAACAACATATCGACATTAGTCAAGCTGTAGTGTACAACATCTGATGACACAGCAACACACACCACCTAGGCTAGCATATTTACCCACTCCCTCACAGCAATACAGATGTAAAAAGATCATTTTCTATGCTAAGAAATTATTCAATGAGAATTTGGGGGAAGTTTGAACAACAGCATCAGCCAGTCTCAAATGAGTACAAAGATGAACACAAATGACATTTGAACTACCTTCAAACCCCCTACCACCACCTCCACTCCGAACGAGTTAGAGCAGCAAAGACAGTAACTAATCAAGAAAATATTCCACTATCCAATGGATTTTAAAGACAAAATCTTGGTACTTTTTTAGTTAACATCTGTGTGGTTGTGTTTATGTCACTGGGGGCACATAAATGGGTGATGCCATTGGGCAATGCTATAATAAGTCTGCTATTTTGGTTTGTAAGTATATTAAATGTTTCAAAGAAAACAGGTGTTGTTTTCTGTTTCTATCAAATCTGAATTTCCAGTAATTTATTCTCAATTTGACATCATTTTATTAGGTCATGTACAGTGACCTCACTTGACCTCACAATCTTTTTGAGTCCCCAAACCCTACAACAATGTCGGGAAATATGGCAGGTAGAATCGAATATTGTCTGTACTAATCATTAACTACTGCTGCTATTACAGAAGATGATCGTCATGACAGGATTTATAATCAATGTCTAAAGATGAAAATGATGATGACAATAATGATGAAAATTACAATGAAGATGATATTAATAACTACAACAAAAATATTGAGATAATGTCAGATGCATCTTACCAGTATCTGGGCATCTCAGGAATAAGGCTGGATTTGAAAAAGTCACAGTGACATAGTCTTGTCTTTGGAATGGTTTCTGGTATCTCATGTGGATTGGAATAGATACATTAGATGTCCAGTGACCCTCATGAAGATGAAGATGCGAAAAGATGAAGATGGTGAGAGGCTGTGACAAAAATGCTGGTTTCTCTGTGTCTACATTGTGTAAACATAGGACCTGAATGCACACAAGAAAACGAAACTGCTGAAATTTGATGAATTTACATACTTCTCAAATGCATGTAGATTGTGACATAATTAAAATATTATACAGTGATTCTTCTTCATAATGCTGTTCATGGGAGCCATATAAATGATCTGTGTTATAACTTGGGACACCATATACTGAAGTACAGCCAAACCTGTCAATAACATTCACCCATGGGAAAAGGTAAAACTGGCCATTGCACACAGTGACCACTGTTGAGACATTCACCCTTTAAAATAGATTTTTTAACAAATAACATGCACAGGATATCGTTCTTCTTCTTCTACTTCTTCCATTATCAAGATTGTTTTATCAGCACATTACAACAAAAAAGTATAATTATTGGTATGTGTTGTTCTCTCCCAAATTTATGTTCCACACAAAATTACTTTATCCTGTTCACTTTAATCCATCCTAGAAATGAAATCATCACGAACTTAAAATATACACTGATTTTAGTTTGCTCATGCCATAAAAACAACATTTTGATTAGTCAGCTTATGGGAGACACCTACGATGAACAGAAAATCAAAAGATGCTGTATATGGGTATTTATTGTGACCAATGAATTAAACTTACCTGCCTTCTGAGACACCTTTAGAATAATGAATGACCCCTGACCCTAATGAAAAGGGATGTAACTCACATGTCTGCTCTAAGTCTAACTTTCTCAACAGAGATACAATATCTTTAATTCACATGCTAATAGATGAAGATATCTAACTATACCTGTCACATTGACATGAAAGGTGACCCATTTCTACTGTGATAACACAATTACTTTTCCCATCATCTAGTAAATGAATTGCTTTGATCCTCTCCTGTACAAATAAAAAGCACCCTGCTTTCAAAACCAACATGCTGACACCATTGAATCTGACTGATCATGTGACTGGAGTATGATACATACAAATGAGATATAAAACACTTAAACACTGATTCACATGATATGCCTTTATCTAAACAATGCATTGCTCATCAAACAAAAGAGGTCTTCAATTTGGATACTTTGACCCATCATTGTCCAGCGACTGCTTAAGGCAGGTTGAAACCATTGTTTAGTTAGAAAACACTGGCCGTTGACCGCACAAAGCCAGTGACCATTAAATACATGGCATTTACATAGGAAATTAGCCAGGGGGAAATCTGAATGGCCATTGTGACCAGGTGACTGTTAGGACAGGTTTTACTGCATATTCCATCAAGGCTGTGTCAAAATAATGTCTACAATACCAAAAAGAGAAATTTGTGATGTAAAATCATGTATTTGCTTATAAGATGAATCCAACTGCAAACTGCACAGATCCAGATCTGCCATCACATAATGCACTGGCAGATCTGGGTCTGTACAGTTGGTTAAGAGTAATTAGTAGAAAAAACAGCACAGACCCTAATCTGCAGACCTTTATCATATGGCAGTTCTGGATCTTTGTTGTTTGCAATTGGACTCGACTTATAAATGAGTACATACAGTATTATTGGATCTGAACTAGGTAAGAATTAAAATCAAGTGAGAATTATGCAGCAAAGAGAATTCTCCGTTAATAAAACGTGTATCTTTATGCGTCCTCATTTTGACCTTCATCTTGAAGTCTGAGAATCATAGGCAGGTAGTGCCTTAAGAGCAAGTGTCAAATAGGTGAGGGCATTTGTCTTTTCATTTCCAGCATGTACATGGTAATGTGGTGGGGATCTCAATAGTAGTTTCCAGGCTATGACCCAGGAGCTTAGACTACTGGTAGTGGTGAATGCAGGTACATGGGGCAATTGTCAGCTACTGCATGTATAAATTTGTCTTTCATGTCTAATAAGTGTATATAAGACTGAATAGTTGGAATCTCAAAAGTTTCAAAGTTAAGGCACAGGGGCTAAGTCCGGGGGGGTGAGGGGGGGGGTAGGGGGTAGGAATGGGTCTATCAATGTCAGGAGCTAATGTCAGTTGCATGTATAAATCGGTCTTTTCATGTCAGGTAAGTGTATCTAAGGTAATAGGATAGTGATCTCAAAGTTTCTATATTTACATCCCAGTAAGTGTATCTAAGGTAATAGGGTAGTGATCTCAAACTTCCTATGTTATGACCAACAGGCTTAGTGCCTAATGTAATGATTTCTAAAGACCATAGAGTTTAATATCAAAAGATTATTTAATATCAAAAGATTATATTATATAGGTGTTTGCATTATGAAACCAGCCACAAAGCTGTCTCACTTGTTAAGCTGCATTATGTTTTAGAAAACTGATGACTGGGGGAGCTCCAGCCCTAACTCTAAGTTGTCTATTTTAGCATTAAACAGACAGGTGAGGCAGGAGTTAAAAATATCATAAATATATAAAGGATTACAAATATACACCAAACAAAATGGAAAGTGCTTTCTCTGGATTCTACAGGAGAATGCTTGATAATACAAGCAGAATTTTATAAGTATGAATACACAGCATTATCATACAGGTTAGAGAATTTTAATTTCATACCCTACAGAGATTCAAACCAGGTCCATCGGCCCAGGTTTGAATCTCCATAGAGTACATATTAAAATTTGTGCTATTTATTCATAGAATCCAGGGAAAGCGATTTCCATTCTGTTTGGTGTATATATATATATATATATGTAATCCTCTATAATTATTTCTATATATTTTGATTTCTGTATTAGAAATCCAGAATGATTGTACAGAAGAGAATGAATTACTAGTCTGACACATGGGGGTATCTGCTATCCATGGCTGCCTATACCACTGACACTGTAACATCATAATGTGGTGATGTGTACAAGGTCAAAAAGGTATAGGAGTCAGTGCTAGGAGACAAGGCGATGGGTGCCATTTACCACTGGACCTGGGTTTGAATCTCTAGTGTACAAATTAAAAAAAAAAAAAAAATTCTCTAACCTGTATTAATGTTAGGAATATAAGCCCTATTACCTCCTGAATTCATCCCTCCCAAAGCTGGAAATTCTTCCTTCGTTTATAATATATAGACAAAGGGCAATAACTCTTGCCCATTACCTCCCCTTGCTACGTACAGGTGGTACTTATTTAAAGATGAATGATTGCTCCAACACTGAAAGACTTTGAAGATGGCTTTCATCTCCAAGAGCTTAACATGGAGACCTATGTCCTCCAGACTCCACTTGTCAATGGCAGTGTAAAAGTCCGGAAACATGGGCTCCCCAACCCCAGGTACTTGTGTCTGTCCATAGTGTCACATCTGGTGGTGACTGTTTGAGTGGTATTCCTGCTGTGAGCCACCCTGGTTGCATAACTGGTCCAGGATTGATACAATCTTACTTGTGACACTGATCCTGTAATTGAGCTGCACTGAAAATGGGTGCCATTGAGAGAGCAAGGCTATCTGCAAAATGTACATAAATAGGTAACCCAGAGGGATAAGATCTGCTGCTGCATTGAATAATCTGAGGAGTCACAGAAACTCACTGGCTGTTATCCATTTCTTGCTGGAAATGGACTCTGCAAGATGAACTATTCAGACCATTTGAGGGTGGGGAAGACGTACCAAGTTCAAGTGGGTGAGAAATTCCATACCCAGATGGATGAACTGCTGTAATGGATAGAGGTCAGTCTTTTCCCAATTGATCTAGAAACCTTGATGATGTAAAAGGAAAATGAGATGGTTCTTTTCTTTGACTAGAATAGAACTTACCATTTGCTTCTGGAGAATGTTGTCTAAATATGCCACTGTGGAAGTAGATACTGTTATACAGAGCAGGGAGACAATGGATTTGAGGAGTTTCGTACAAGCCCAAGGACTTATGTTTAAGCTGAAAGAGAGAGCACGAAACTGATAACTAGCTCCTCAGTACATGAACCATAGGAATTTCCATGAGGATGGATGGATAGGAATGTGGAAATATGCATCTGTCAGACTGAGACTGATTGCAAATTCGTATAGATGGATGGTGAGGTGGACTGATCTGACTGTCTCCATCTTGAATATTGGTGGAAAGATAAATTGATTTAAATGACTGAGATCAATGATTGGTCTGAGTTTGCCATTGGCCTTCCTGACCAGAAAAGGCTTGGAGTAAAACCCCAGTGACTCTGGATTCTGAATAATCTCCACTGCCTGCATCTCAATCAGCACCTTGATCTCTTGTTGTAAAAGTGAATCCTTTAACAAGTTCAACAGTACTTCTGTTTGGAATGGTGAGGATGAAAAGAGAGGGGGATGGCAGAACGAGATCCAAAGTCCCTCTGATACAATCTGGATCACCTACTCATCTTGCAAGAAGAGACTGATCCAATTTTGTTTGAAAAACAAGAGTCTGGCGCCCACCTGATATTTGTCCCCAGGCAGTCAGGCACACAAGTCAACAGCAAGAGAGTGGACGTTTGGCAGTGGAGAAACTTGGTTGATTTCCTACCCCCATGAGATGACTGCCTTCAAAACTGATCAGCAGCTTTTCTCTGTGTATAGGGTTGGGATCATGGCATCCCCTCATTTCCTGTCATCCCATCTCTATGGGAGAGTGGGAGAATAATGTTAGTGCTGAGTAGAGAGATGGATGGGCAGTTCCTGGGCTGCCTGTCTCAATACTTCCTCTATCTTGCCACTGAACAGTAGAGGCAATCTGAAGGGAGTGGTTTGCAGGAACAGTGCATGATAAGATGTGAGTGAGGTAAAACGTAAGTATGCATCATCTCACACAAGATCCAAGTTGGTGGAAGCTATCAAAGTATTCGCCATTGCATGGTCGGCCAACCGGTTAATCACCTTCGACATTCTAGCCATTGACTCCCAGGCATGTTCATTGCTGGCCTTGTCCACCAGCAAGAAAATCACCACCAATGCCATAACCAACAACAAAGACGTGGCCACAATGTTGCAAATGAGCTTCACAGTGGCCTGCGTAACTTCTTTATCCATCTTATAGAAAGTAAGGAAAGCCATACTGACCATGGCATAGTTCTTGTCTAATGCTCGGAGATCTGTACAAAAGGCATCTGAATGAGTTCTATACCAATGAGATATAAAGGATGCTGGTAGATGACTCTTAGGAAAAAAGGTTTTGGAATTGCCTGGATCACTGATCTCAGCAGAAAGTCTCTCAGCAATTTCCTTAATATTTTCTGACTGTGGGAGAAGATGAAACGAAGGGATGACTTCCTCATCATCAATATCAACTAAGGCCTTGATCCTGTATGCCAAATCTGAAGAGGGAGGTGGTTGTACAACACCCAATAAATTTCCACTTTAAAGCTTTAAAGCTATACTCAGTCCTCTCCATGTTGGAATCTGAGTGTAAGCATCATCAGGTTTATCCCCACATTCAGTGTGTGGGTCATCTTAGTTGTGATCAAGATCTTTATCTGCATAATGCATACCCAGAAGTATAGATGTTGTCTCTAAGGCTGTCACAGTAGCGTTCCAGAGGTTAAGCCATGAGTACCAGGCAAATGTCTTGCCAGGATGTAATTGTTGGACCAGTATGGATGACTTGTTGAGAACAAAATCTGTCGGCACTGGAGTTGGTCGTATGGCTGGCAGTGTAGATGGCAGTAATACCAGTGAAGTAATAATAATAGATGAACAGATGGATGTATCAATAAGATCCCCAGCAAATCCAACATTCCAAGGCTCTACCTGACGTGGCGTGTTATGGTATACCATGGAAGCCATATGGTCAATGAATGGTATGGACTGCAGGCCAGGCAGCTGGGCAATATGGTCAATAACCGGTACAAAATCAAACTGAGATGTGGCTAGATAAAACCCATGCACCCAAAATTAGAGGCCCTAAGTCCATGCTTGAGCATGTGGGGGGATTGCACCCACTGGGCCTCCTAGAATTGGATCGAAATTCTTCTCTTGTTGTATTGAAATTCTTAGTTAACATAAAAGAAGATGGAAGAATGGGAAAAATTGGCCCTAACTAATCAACTTTGTAACTGTCTGTTGTACCAAATGGTGCACTTGTAACTCCAGGATCAATGTAGATGGAGAAGTCACATTTCCCTCCAATGCTCCAGAAATAGCAGTAGCAGTAGGTAACATTCAACATTTCTTTGTTGGGGGCATGAGCCAATGGCCACAGACTCAGTATTAGGATGGACACTCAATCCTTCAGTACTCTCAGACTTTGATTTTCCCCATCTCTCCTTATTCTTTGAACTTTTCCTTAGTGCTGTCTACATGTAATATCTGTCCAATTAGTGCATGTGCTGCATGTAGCTGACTACGTACACTTGGTATAGGTGATGCACTGATCATGTGAATCCTCGCTGGCCTTGAATTCTTTGCACTTCATACACTCCTTTGTCATTGTTATGTTCTGAAACAACAAAGGGAATAAAGCAAAATAATAATAATAATAATAGTTAACAAAGTTAACAATGTAGGAGACACCTGCTGTGCTTGGGGTGTTCATATGTGTGCGTTAAACAAGAACTATAAACACATTTTTCTATTACAAAGTAGCCATAAGAATCATGCAGTCAGAGAATGCTGATACTGATTACATGTACGTCAAGAAAGTTTGCATAAATATAAATATAGTCAAAATTTATAAAATAAAGCATACTATCTCTATAATAAGATGTAATACGTCAGAAAATAATGATTGATGGATGAATATATCACACAATCCAACTGGTTTTCAAAAGGTGAAGTGAACTACATCTGTCAAGTTTACAACAAAAGCTTTAAAGGAGTGCCACATGTAGATGGTAAGGGAAGGTAATGGTCAAGAGTTATTGCCCTTTGTCTTTATATTCTAGACAGAAAGATGAATTTTCCTCTTTGGGAGGGCTGGATTCAGGAGGTAGCAGGGTTTGTATTCCTAACGTTAATGTAATCGGGGAACATATTCAAAAAAGAAAGAACTAAATAGTTCAAACTGACATAACATTACCTTTATTGCCTCACAAGCCCCACCTCCAGAGGAGGGATCAAATTTGTTGGGACAATCTACACCCATAGACTAACAATGACCGAATTTCATGTGTCTAGCTATAACAGTATATGAAGAGATAAATGACATTATACATGTACATGCATACATACAAACAAATGGAAGGAATGGACTACATCATAATATCTAATGCTTCTTTGAAGGGGTAGTCATAGTAATAAAACAAAATGTAAAGAATTAAATGGGATTCATGACCAGATCTGTATTATACAGGGTCAGCACAGTGAGGAACCAAAAGTGTGAAAACTGAAAAAACTGGAGTGTGCTATTCAGTGTTTGAACAGTAATGGATCCAAAGTCTGAAAATTAAGATTTTTGTGTTTTGAACACATTCAGGTTCAGCTCATCATAAATATGTTTGAATTTTTAACTCAGTGGTTTGCAACTGTTTTTGGCCATGACCCAAAAAATAGTTTTTCTGAGCCTCACAACCCCGTTTACACATGTTGAAAAGTTTTGCCACCCTAAAAAATCCTAGTGACCCTCAAGAATATCATGACCCTGATTTTGGTCATAACCTGGGGTTTGGGAACCACTATTTTAACTGAAGAATGTTGTAAGGCAAATTAACATATACTGCCAATTGTGTATGAAGTAAGTATTAAATCAGAATCAGCAAAATCTTACATCAGGTCCTCCAAAAGCTCTCAATGACTCTAGCTGGTAAGGGTCAACAAAGGCCCCAGAAGGGAGTGTCTCCTCCAGCAACACTGTACAAGCAATGTCTCCTGCACTAGGTTTGAAATGCATTGATTCTCTTGGAATAGAAATCTCTGTTCTTAAATTTCTGAAAGAAAAAAATACTGGTACCATTTTCTGCCATATATCTAACCATTAGAAGAAACACATGCTAAAACGCACAGTTTCGTATACATGAACGTAACATTAAGGGGTGATTACACAATGCATCATTTTTATAAGCGATGACCTCATTTCCAAGCAGAAACCTTTACATACATAAAATCTCATTTTTAATTCTATTTCTCTATGAATACAGCACAACTGATAATATTTCTTTCACTTATACATTAACAAAGGAATATCCTAAAAATGAAAATATGGGGTGAGTGGCAATGATGTTGGTGGGAAAGGTGTAACTTCTCTTTTTGATTTTATGTACTGCAGTCAAATAAATCTCAAAAGATTTCCATTCACAAACTTACCTAAAGAGAGGCAAGACTCAAATTCAGGAAATGAACTTAAACTGCATCAAAAATTCTTTTCTTGTCTCCTTATATATGTACATTATAAATGCAAGTATACCTTGATACCGTCTTTTTCTTTTTTTCAGAAAATATTTTTCACCAACAATAAGTTACTAATATTAGAAGATTATGATAAACAATATAATCAGTAAAAGATGCTAGCTGTAACTCAAAATTACTCTAAGACTTGTTTCAGGTTGAATCTGAAGAATTTATCATTCCCTATCATAATTTGTTTATGATCTACTGAAAATTAGTGTATTGGGCAAGAATGACCAGATAAGAACATGCATGCAATTTTAAAATACACGATTTTCCAAAGGTCTCCTAATCTTACAAACTTGATGAGCAAAGGTCATATGTGTTTCATAATGTATGTGTGTGTGTGTGTATGTGAGTAATTTGGAATTTGAACGTAGCTTTAACAATTTTTCAGTCATATTGCCATGATGTCTGCAGTGCAGCAGTTTATAGTGATGTCAGGCACTGGGGCATCATGCTGCAAACATGTAGCATAATGTCCTACCCAGTCACATTATCCTGACACCAGACTGACCAGTCCTAACACTAACCTCTTAATGCTGAGTGCCTAGAGAGGCAACTGTTAGTACCATTTTTATAAGTCTTTGGTATCACTCAGGCAGTGTTCGAACCCATGACCTCCCACATCTGAAACAGATGCTCTAACCACAAGGCCACATGCTGTTTCATAATGTAATTAATACTTCAAACTGAAATAAATTTTAATGAAGATAGATTTTACAAAGAGTTCACTTCAATTCAGTTTCCTTTCATCATTGTAAGAATACACTGCAAATAGCACTGTACAATCTTCTGGTTTTGCTCAATACTTTAGTAAGAATCAGTAACAGATTTATAAATTTGCATACAAAAGAAAAGTCATATTTCATATTTCAATTCAATGTATGAAGAATTTTCATTCCCTTATCCTAAACTGGTAATTTCATTATGAAAATATACTGTATTACTATTGATCAGACAATGCAATATATATATATATATATATATATATATATATATATATATATATATATGTATATATATATATTGTTATGTACATTTAATTTGTATGATTTGTTGGGTTTTTTTAATGACTGTATGTTAAGTATATCTGTATTTTGTACCTGACCTCATCCAAAATCAAGTTCATGCTGTACCTGACCAGTAACATTTATTGTGTGTGTGTGTGTGTGTGTGTGTGTGTGTGTGTGTGTGTGTGTGTGTGTATGTGTGTGTGATTTGGATTTTTAACGTAGCTTTAACAATTTTTCAGTCATATCGCTATGATGTCTGCAGTGTGGCAGTTTATAGTGATGTCTGCACTGGGGCATCATGCCACAGACATGAAGCATGATGTCCCACCCAGTCACATTATCCTGACACCAGGCTAACCAGTCCTAACACTAACCTCTTAATGCTTTATTTTGCAAACAACATAATAAATAGGTAATATATTTCATGAGTGTGGATTAAATATTCAGATCATTATTAATGGAGGTAAACATGTTTATTTGGGTCTGGGTCTAGAACATCCAATTTCCACTTGGAAATTCCTAAACTTGTTGCAACTTTGAATGTTTTATAAAAGATACTTACCTACATCCAGGTTCTATTTTTGTGTCTTAGCTTTTTATATAATGTTGCTTACTTGCAAAATTACTCATTCTTGCCTTCACATCTGAAGCAGAATCAATCTTATTGTTTTGTTCAGTTTTTCCTTTGAGTGGATTTATTATTCAACTTATTATTCACTGGAAATACAGTGTGCTCAATAATATTCTTGGACAGAAATATTAATTTTGCAATATAGTGAATTAAGACAAGAACATTTTTTAATTATATTATTGTGATACATCAAATGACTTAGCACTTCATTACTTCTCCAAGCCATTGCACATTAGCATGCTCAGGCACAGTAACACATTCAGTATTGGAATTTAATTGGAATAACACTGGAATTCAGTTACAACTTCATACATTTGGTAGAACTTTAAGGACTATTTGGAATTTGATTGACAATATTGTAAGTTCTTTTTAAATTTTCACTTGTATTTTTGTAGTCAAGGGAAAATATTTTTGAATTTTACAGAACTTGTTGGTTTTGCTCTTTTGTGTTACTGAGTTTAAGACCATAGAGCAAGTCACAACACACTCTCTCTCTCTCTCTCTCTCTCTCTCTCTCTCTCTCTCTCTCTATATATATATATATATATATATATATATATATATATATATATATATATATGTTCACTTTGAAATCATCCAGTCTGTTCACCTTCTTAGTAAAATCTTGGACCAATGTGTATTACATGTATTAGAAAAAATGAGACCTCTAATAATAATTTTCATTAAATAACCTTAAATCTTCCTTTTTCCCCATTTTATTTGATTCAAGTACGAAAAGGACACCGTTTTATTTTTGAAAATAATGTTGCACAGTCTTCTGCTGATGGTATTTACTGAAATAGTGCTGAAATAAAACTGCAACATTGTGCAACTGGATCCAATATTGCACACAGCTGATATTAGAATATCACATGGCAATATGAAACTGATACGCAGTCTTTCAATTCTGATAATATCGCTCATCATCATTTAAAATCGCACAACATTCATATGTTATAAACTCAAACAATTACCTGTGAAATCCATTTTTATCAATTATCCTGCTAACTGTAGCAACAATGTTAGAAGCAACTACAATGGCAATCAAACAGTATATAGTTAGGCCTACACACAGCATACATTGCAATATGTGTGAACCAGTAAGAAACATGTTCCTGTATTTGTCACTCCATCAATCATCCCACTTTCGTGCTAAATTTATGCAAAATTATAATTTTTATAGATCTGGTACAGAAAACTGCATATTTAAAGTTACATAATTGTTAAAGATACAAAAGGAAATTGACCAAAATTCCTGCATGCATATATCTGAAAGTCGGAATCCCCCTCAAAGCTTTAACCAATCAAAATCATATACATATTCATTTCTTCCTCAGAATTCGACGCTTCCTGTTGTGAAGTAGTTGACTTACAGGTATCACGGTACCAATTGTTTTTCCATAGACCTCAATGCTAATGTTTTGTGAAATAAATATACTTTCTATCCTACCTCAGCATGCATGTCACCCACTGTCATAGAGAACAATGTTAGATTGTCAATTTGACAAGGACAGAACCAGGTACTCCATTGCATTTAAGAGAGATAACTCTGCTGGAACTAGACAGGGGTAAGAGTTATCTAGTTACACCAGACACATTTTCATTCATGTGTACCACATTTTAAAAAAAAATTATAAAAATACAAAATGTGACATAGTTATGAATTAACATAATCTCACATGTTGCCAAGAGGCTCAACTTTTTTTTTAAGCCCAACAGAAAGTACAACTCTTACATAATGCACCAATCACAGCTAGTTTTGTGGTTAATTTCTCAATGCAATGTTAAGCTCCGCCCACCTGGGGTACCGTTATACCTTACAGACGCATACAGCGTCTCTTAAATCCATATTAAATGAGTGTATCTCCTAATAGCTGTTTTTAATAAAGGGAAATGGGAAATCTTTTCGGAAAGGGCGAGAAAAAGAAACCACCGTCGCGTATAACTGAGCAGGATAAAGCTGTATTGGTAATCACCCCACCCCAACACCTCCCCGTCTACAGGGGCTCGTTGCACAGAAGATTATAGGAGTATCCGTCAATGAATTGAGTGCTTGGGGGTCCAACTGTTACATTATAAACCCACCCACCTCCAGCTCTCAATTCATCGACGAATACTCCTAATTTTTCTATGTATCGAGCCCCCATGTTCCGGTTTCGTATACTTTTTATTTGGGTTTGAGAGTTGCATGGTGATGTTGCCGAGTGTATGTTTTATAGCACAGGTTTCTATGATATTGTGGGTGCTATGGAATTGGGGTATTCGGATTTTTCGTCATTTATCTACATAGCGCCACCTATCTTGTCCTTATCTTATATACACTACATGACCATAAGTTACTAATTCTGCACCACCAGTTGATTTCGGAAAAATCTTACGATTAATGACGAGTACACTATTTTAAAAATGCACCCGTGAATATCACTATTTCCAAATAATGGCCATACCCCATGTTCTCAGATAAAATCAATATCTTCTTAAAACTGAGGTCGACATGTACTTTCATGCTCATGTTGGTGGTCCATTATCATCATCAGTCCATGTGCTACTCTCCCCGTCACAGTTGGTTAATGGATGCATTTCTTTAATTCTCTCTAACAAGTTTCTTTTGGATGGCACAGGTGGCAGAATGAGTGCTATGAAAGTAGCATCCATTTTTCAAACTGATTTAAACTTTGTGCAACATATATATCAAGTTTCCAAAATTAGAACAAGTATATGTTATCATAAAAATAATTTTTGGGTATTAGCACAGTATCAGAGAAACTCCTCATGGATAATCTGGAATCTACATGGCATCTGCTTATCTATTGTTTCCAGCAGTCATCTGATTGAAACTAGAAATTAAGTGCATTTTAATATATAGCAAAGAACAACAAATAGACACATATAATATTTTACAGGTAAGTGTTTATATTTACGTATTTGTCAATCACAAACTTAAAGACCCATGTTACCATTGCCCTCCGGTATAATTGTACATTCAGAGACACTTGTTTCAACTGCAGTACCAGTTAACATCTTGATTAGTGTTTTCACTAGAGTACTAGACCAACTATCTCTCTATAAATACGTTGACACCATCACACTTGACTATTAAGCAATGGATGGTGCGTGGTCAAGAATATAGAAAAGAAGGTAGCGTTAGGATGAACAGAAGAGTAATGATACTTCTTATCAGTTTACGTTTTCATCCCCTCATGCTCAGATCAATCCAGCTACCATAGTGGTGATGATATAAATTAACTGGCATAGCCCAGAGAATCACTAGGTCTTACTTGTAGCTGCCTAGTTTATTAGAATGTGATGTTGGAAAGATCCTGCTGTGAGATACCAAATCAGGAGCTTCGGCAATTATTGATAATAATTTGTTCCAAGTTCCTATTGTATGCAAAAAGAAGCTGAACTTGAAACAATTTGTTCATCCTGACTTAAGGTGAACTTACCTGTGGTTTGCACTAGTTTAGCTATATGCTACGGTGAAGTATTTGTCTGCAGGTATGTCCGCTAGTTGTTTTCCGCTACCAGTAAGGTGAGAAAAAAGGATGACAACACACTTGTTAGTCTAGTGTTTCCATAAATAGTGACACTTAAATAAATTCACCTTTTCCAAAAATCTTTAGAAAACTTAAAAGTTTCTATTGTGCTATTTTTCATCAATTTTGCCATTCTTCCCATCTCACTAAACTTAGATGAAAAGAAATGATTTCCAAAGGCAAAGTGCATGACATTAATGGTTCTGTCAAATAATCTAGATGTTAGATTGATATGCTGTTTTATGTTTTCAAAAGAAGAGGTGCCACCTCTTAATAATTCTAACTTTAGTTGAAGTATAGAAGTTACAAAGGTCATTCTGCTTCTGAGTCTGTTTGTTTGACCCATCCAGTCACTTTTCATTATTACTGTGGGGCTCAGGTCAGGAGACATCAGAGTGTTTGACCCATCCAGTCACTTTTCATTATTACTGTGGGGCTAAGGTCAGGAGTCATCGGAGTATTTGACCCACCCAGTCACTTTTCATTATTACTGTGGGGCTCAGGTCAGGCGACATCGGAGTGTTTAACCCACTCAGTCACTTTTCATTATTACTGTGGGGCTCAGATCAGGAGACATCGGAGTTTAAATGCTAAAGAGACAGAGCAATCAGAATACATAATTAAATTACAATATAAATTTTTTAAATAAAGAAAAAAAACAAGCATGAAAAGGTTTGTACTTACAATAGTTACAATAGTTTGTTGTCTACCAGACCAATAGTGAATTACTCAATGTGGGTACTCATCTTTATATCAATGTGTAGTTCATAGAGAGAAAAAAAAGCATATTATTGAGTTCATGCAAGGTTCATCATTGCCCTTTGTTTTGCACTGCATAAATATTTATAAAATAAGTGGTTAGAGCACTCACCTCAGATGCAGGAGTTCACCAGTTCAAACCCTGGCCAAGTCATACCAGAGACTTACAAAAATGGTACAAGCTGCCTTCTTTGGTGCTCAGCATTAAGAGGCTAATGTTAGGACTGGTCGGCCTGGTGTCAGGATAATGTGACTGGGTGGGACATGATGTTACATGTCAACAGCAGGATGCCCCAGTGCTAGACATCACTATAAACTGCCACACTGCAGACATCATAGCATGACTGGAAAATTTTTAAAGCTATGTTAAAAATCCAAATTTCTCTCACACACACACACATTTTGTCAGGTATTATGGTGTTATCTTCAAAATAGAAGAAATTGTGCAATTTCTTCATGCAAAGAGAATCTTATCTAGAACAAGTCTGAATGTGAGAGTGGAGATAACTAACAAAAATAGTTGTTGACTGATAGAAATCTTCCAGATATTTGTTGATTTTGAAACTCAACACATTGACAGTTGTTCAACCATACCGATAAAGTAACTTTAATAAATACAAAGAAGTAAATATCCAGATCCTTCACATTGTATTTCTTGCAGATTCAATACAAATATCATGACATTCATTTCTGTCAGTGAAAAAGGAAATTATTGACAACACCCAATCCCATTCTATAACTGTCAAGGTGACTAACTTATGTGGTTTGTAACTCTGCCTCCTTGCTGATTCTGTACTAAATTTTTATATATCCTGTCAGCACAGTTGCTGATTTCATATATCAGCACAAAAGGAGATATTACAAACTTGTTCCCCCATGTATGATTTAACTACTTCATAGATCATTTTGCTCTGTATCAGTTTGGATCGAGTTTAGATGCCATTACTACCAGTTTGTCATACAGTGAATAAGCTACTGTTGTTCTGACTAATGGTTATAGTTTTACTCAGGACTTAAACAAACAATAACTGCTAATCAGAACTGAGTGTAACACATTTCAGTGTGTGACACACTGGAAATATAGCCCTCAAATTTGATCCAATTAGAAATGTTGCAAAGCAACATAGGAACTTCATGTAAATCTGGTTAATAAATTATAAGTAAAGTACTTAAGGACACATGGGGAACAAATCCAGTTGTGGGCTGAGCACCATTTTTTCAGCATATGATAGGTTATTCATGGTGGCTAGTATAACTGGTGGATGAACCTGGAAAACCCCCAGTAAGAACCACTGACCCATGAGAAGCTAATGGCAGGCTTTTTCACATACCCACATTGGCCAAGTCTAGACTTGAATTCATGCAGACAGGCAAGATGGCAGTGATCTATAAAGGCAAGTGCTTTAGAGCCTCAGCAACCCTTGGCCCTGAACAAGTCTAAAATGTCTTAAGTATGTTGATACATGTTATTAGTGACTGAGTATGTTGAAGGGATAAAATAATCAACATAGAATTTTAGCTTTTGGGGAGGAGATTTCAAACAATGTGAGTTAGTCACTTTGTGTTTGTTAATTTAGAGAAGGTGAGTGGATGTTGTCAGTTTTTCTCCAATGAATTCTCATTTTAAAGAATAAAAAGGTAAATGACAAATAACTGCAGAAGATTAAATATACCATATCATTTTGTATTGATTCTTCACGTTTTATATCAACATGCAACAAAGTATCAGTACATCAATATATTTCAGTTAATTGTTTCACACCTGTTGTAGTTACGGGTTGGGTTTAGATATGGGTGATCTGCCCACACTCAAACTTCATCCTCTTCCAGAATATACTGCTTCTGTAAGGCTGTTTTTGACCTTTAGACTTGTCTAAACCTTAAGACACCATCTCCACACATTAATTAGTGCACAAGCACATTGGCTTGATACCCCCCCCCCGCTTATTTATGTGTCTTATAATTGATTGGGTGGCCAAGTGGTGTAAAGTGCTCACCTTCATCGATCATTGCCATCTCACCTGTTGGCATGGGTTTAAGTCTTGGATTTAGTCATTTGTGGGTATGTGAGAAAGCTGCCAGTAGCTTCCCAAGAGTCATTGGTTCTTACCATGGTTTTCCCAGGTTCTTGCTGTACGAGTTATACTGGCCACCACGTATAGCCTATCTTGTGCTGAGAAATGGCATTAAACCCAAAAGCAACAACAACAACAACTTGTCATTGATTGAAATCCAATCAACAACAATGGAAAAAGAACCAGACTATATATGGCATTTTGCATACACTTCACTGTGATGTTACTGGTATATTGTGATGTCTGCCAGGTGCTAGCATGTAAATTCATCAGCTCTGTGCTCCATCATTGCAAACAAAGAATTCCTGAATATTTCTTCCTTCATGTTTGGCAAAATATTTCCATTCTGTACTAAAATCATTGTAGAGAAAATATCACAACAAATCCAGTCTAAATTGAGTGTGATGCAATTATTCTAGGTATCATTTTACCAAAAAAGTTACAGCATTATGCAAGTGATATTATTGTTCTCAAAGGTAGTGACTCTGAGGAGTATGTGATCCACTAAGATCATGTTTATACCAATTTTATACTTAGGAGTTGTGATTTCATCTTTGTTCTGCGGGGTTGCCACTGTAGTCTGTGAATTATACCTATTACACTGTTTGTAAAGTTCAAAGAGTGTACTGCTCGTCTGTGGGGTATATCATTATGGTTTGTGTCTTGAAGCTAAAATGTGACATTGACAGCACCTTTTCATCAGTACAGACATTGTGATGGTGTCTTTTTTGTGCATTAGGTACCGTTTATATTTGCTTATAAGTCAAGTCAAACTGCAAACAACAAAGATACTGAACTGCCATAGCATTATGCGACAGCAGATCTGGGTCTGTGAAGTTTACAGTTGGACTCATCTTATAAGTGAGTATAAATTATATACTATTCAGTTATCTAAACAAATGGGCTGCGCTGTGGAATTTTTCAGTTTGCATCTGACTCAGATTTAAGATTAGTTATTACTTTTCATCAGTTAGTAATTTCTTTTATAATCCACCACTTGGAAAGTTTTAATTTTAAAATGTTAGAAATTTGTTTTACTGATAAATTTATACATTTCTGCATCTTCCTTTTAGTTTTTGAGAAATTTCATACCTTAATTTGTGCCACCTCAAAAATACATTATTTTAGTGGAAGTTAGGATAAAGTCTACTGGCAGCAGCATAATACCCATAATTTCCAGTTACCAATATGTTTTTTGTATTGAAATGAATATGAAAATTGTGATTTCCTTTGGCAATATGGTGATCACTAGGGCCAGCATAACTCATGGCGTCAGAATTTGTTACCACAAACAGAAACTTTTCCAGTTTCTACCAACAAGTTCTGTGACATTTCACCAAGACCAGTTTTTATAATTGGATAGTGAATATTTTCTAAATCAAATATAACTGCAAAGGTGGTAGATTTTCATGTTAAATATTTTTAAAAAATATACAAAGAGATAGTGTTTAAGGTCTTTAATAAGGACATTAAAATATGTGTTACCCAGATTCAGTTTTATAGTTATCTATTAAGTCCATAAAAAATATTGCAAGAAATAGACAAATTTAATACAAATTTATACATTCACACCAAAGTGATGTTTTATGCAAATTTGATATCATTTGGTATCCACATGGTGCCATTTTATATTGGATACACATGAATGTCTCACACTATCAAGTCGAAAAAACATTCCAGGAAATTAGAGAAAATAATTCTTTTAAATACATTATTTTGAGTTTTTGCTTGTTTCAAAACAGTGATAATGTGAGACCTAAAACACTATATTTAAGATGGATTAAAGTCAATTAAGTGGTTGGATATTGACAATAGTATTGATGCTCAGCAGTGTGCATATTTTTCTTTGTGTGTGAGACAGACACTGTGACAGAGACACATGTATTGCATAAGGTTTTCATTTCTCATTTGTGTAGGATATACTTTGTATGCTGGATAAAACTACAGATACAAAATTCACTGACTATGATATCAGCCAGTAGACTCAAAGTGACTAGCCTCCTCCTATTAACAACTGTACTGCTTTTCAGTTTGTACAGTCTTGTTAGAAATCTGTTTAAATTTCCATGGTGATCAAATTGATGTTTCAGTCTTTGTTTTTTATTTTTAAAGCAATTAAAGCAACAGAGAGACAAAGTTAAGCAATACCAAAAGAAGATTGCCATACAGATAGAAAAGGACAGAGAAGTTGCCAAGCTTCTCCTTAGAGATGGAAAGAAGGAGTAAGTTCCAGATTATGTTGATAAAATTGTTAGGATAATAATTTTCTAATGTATATTTGGTGTCTTTGAAGGCAGCAGGAAATAACTCCATGGTCCACAGGCTGCATGTTTGAGACCCCTGTCCTAATGCATATTGCAAGGGAAAGGTTTAAGGTTAGACTGCATTCATTGTAGAAAATGAATGCACAAAAAGCGGAACCATTACATATAACTGCACTGCAAAATTTGTTAGTTTGTGACACCTGGACATAGAGTCAACAGCGGAGAGAGATCATCTTAAGAAAAATGAACATAATTATGTGTTTTTTTGCACATTATTTCTATAGGGAAAGGATTAGGCAGGTAAGATAATCAACCAATATTTACATGGTGTAATAATTGCAAAGATGTTAAAAGGTCATTGATGCATACTTCACAATAGATGGAGTATTATATATTGTTATTTAGAAATATAAACTTAAAACATAAGGAGCCTCATTTTGAGGGTGGGTCCAGGAATTTATGCTGTGAGGATTTAACTTTGAGAAAGAGTGGTTCTTTTTATACTAAATGAACCAACTTTCAGTTTTTCACTGAGATCTGACTTGAAAGACTATCTGTCAAGACTACATTTTTTCATGCACACATCAGTTTTCACACCAGTCAATTATAATACATTGTCCAGGATGTCAACAGTATTTCTGAGAAAGATTATGAGTCATATTATTAACAGTTGCCATCAAATCACCTTGGAATCAGTGACATACACCAAAAATAATCTTTGACAGGCCAATCTTTTCAGTCCGCAGGCTTGGCACATGTATGAGCTCACAAAATGCCTGTGACTAGGTTAGAACTTGAAAGTCAGCAAATCTGTATTCATACAGAATTTTTTATTCAGATGTAAGTGACAAGTTAAAATATGAATATTTATTACCTATTTGTCAAAACTTGCTTCAAATAATAAATACAGTCAAACCTGTCTTGAAAGATGCTGCTATGAGAGACCATCTGTCTTAAAATACCAGATTTTTAATGCACAGGTTTATTCAATATATAGTGTTTTAATCTGTCATAAGAGACCATTAATTTTTAACTGAAAGGTTGGTCTTTCAAGACAGGTCCTACTCTATCTAAAGTGTGAGAAAATGTGCAACCAAGGTTGACATTAACTTCAAATTGGAAATAACAGACTTTAATAAAACTGCATGGAGACCACAATAGTATAGTAATAGTGGATTTATGTGATTACTTATCTGAAAATGACTAGTAAAGAGGTGATTTTAATATCAGTAATAAGTTACCTATTGGTATTGAATAGCTTGTTATTCCAGCAAGGAATTACCCTTGTCCTTGTAATAAGAATTCATTCTTCCATGAATGAACCTCCATAAAGTTTTGGAAAGATTCCAGAAGATAACACAGACCTAGTTTGCTTCCCATGTCCTTGGTATATGTGCCATAGTCTGCAATTTTGCTGAAAGATTTTCTGAGAATAGTGCCTTCAGCTTGTGTTTAATCACAAATTGGGAAAACTAATACTGTACAGGTTTCCATATTGTTCAGAGTGTATTTCCTCAGTCCATATTTTTGTTCATGAAATAATTAAGCTCTTGTGAGTTTGCCAGGCATTTATTATCAGCAATCTCAGCAGTGCATGAATTAACTGCGTCCCTCCCACCCCACCCCACCCCCATTCGTGGTGTGTGGGTGATCTGTATTTCTGTTATACTTATTGTTTTATTCAGGCACTGAGGTAGGTATTTGCTTTCTTTAATGTCAAACTTGGTACTTCCTAATTAGATGTTCCTTTCCAACTATTTCTTTTTTTTTTCTTGCTGATTTTATATTTAGTATTTTTGTGTCTTTAATACTTTCCAACAGGGATTAGCACTACTGTAATTTTTTTTTCTCAGTAGAATCAGTCTACACTGACACACTCCCTTTTTAGGTTTTGCCTGTTTTTTCCATTCAGTATCTGAGCAGTACTAGATTCTTTGAAGAGCAACTAGATCAGTATGTTTCCATAGGTCACACAATATATTGTGTGACATTGTATGTACTCTTGCCTCTTGTATTATTTATATTATTTATTTTTTGTTTTCAGACATTGCAGAAAATATCTAAACAATGCAGGGGAAAATGCAGGTACAAGAAGGTCCCATGGGATTCCCATACCATCTGCCTTTTGTGTTTAGACTGCTGGTAAATCCCCTTTTAGGTTTTGGGGGTTGGCATACAGATGCCTAACAAGGGCCTAGGATCAGATCAGCATCCCCTGTTTCCCCATATCCCACTGAATCACTAAGGAATGTGGAGTCATCGTTTTCAGAGAAGTGACTTTTCCTTCCCTTTCCTACCACCACTAATGAGCCCCATGTGGCCAAGTGATCTAAGGTGCTTGCCTTTACATAACACACATCTCACTCTGTCCACATGGGTTCAAATCTCAGTTCTGCCTTTATAGATATGTGAGAAAGCTTGGCCAATAGCTTCCTGTGAGTCAGTGGTTCTTACAGAGATTTTCCTGTGTTCTTCCTTCATTAAGCACTGGCTGAGGTGTATGACTTTTCATGTGCTGAAAAATGGTATTAAACCCACAGAATACAAAAAAAAATTACTGCTATAGACCTTATCCCTGTACAATATGGAGACCAAGAGAAGAAAGAGGGACAGATCCTCTTTCCCCAAGCACCCCAGGAAAGATGAGAGGCATCCTCTCATCCTCTGGTAGAGTCTGCAACTATTGACAGTCAACCTTGCTCCTTGGGAGGAATCATTGGAAGTGGATGCATTTACCCCCAGATCTCAGCTGGTACCTTCTCTCCCATTCAGTCACTGCCGCATCCTACCTATTGACTTGGGTGAATGAGGAAGAAATCTGTTTGTTTGAAAAGGTGGTAAACATTGTTTATTGTCTCCCACCCCCCAATTTGTGTCCCAAGCCTGCAGTCTTGGAAGACACAACATATTTTTCCAGTTTCCACCCAATGGAACCTATTATTGCTTCCCCACTTGATCATGGTCAGGGAGCTTTCACTAAAGTTTTCAGAGCTGGTTGGAAGCATGTTTGGTATTTGGGTCTCACCTCAGTGTTGAGACCTTTGGTCTCCCCAGCTAGTTACAGGGTTCACATGCCAACCTGACATCTTAACCTCCCATCTTGGATGCTGAGGCATCACAAGTGGACATTTCTTAAGGTCCCTGGGCTCCTTTGAGTTAAGACACCAGACAGTTTACAACTCAAGTCTAGGTCACTGGTTACCATGGAGGCTCATGCTGACTTTTTGGGGAGGCTTCTTTCAGCTTGCTGAAGGAGGAATCACTGTCCTTAGCTGCACTAAAGTATTTCCTGGAAGCATTCATGAGATTATCTCACCATGCTCTATGACTGTCCATGGTACTGTTGGCAGAATTGCTCCACATCCACATAGATATGGCTCTAGACACCTTTAAGGTCTTGCTCAAGCACAGCAGGAACCTCCCTCTCTTAAAAGGAAGATATTGGTTTCTGTTCTGGGAAGTTTTTCCTCTTCTAAGGTCCCCATGCAGTTCCACCAGCTGAATCAGGTACATTTAAAGAAAGAGGTGCAATCCCTTCTTTAGAAGGATGCAATAGAGAGGGTATTAATAACCATTCCAGACTTGCCACTTATCCCAATTTACTTGGTATCATCCCTGATTTATTTTAAAAATCCAAAAGTTACAATTTCTGATCTTTTACCACAAATCCCAAGTTTTAAAGTTACAACAAAAAAAAATACATTTTGATTTGCAATGGCTGTGCCTCTTTCAAGGAGAGCAAAAGTGATACAGAAATACCCTTCATGGGAAGAAGTACCTCTGGTTCTGCATGTTCGAAGAGGTCTTCCAATTTTGCTCTCTGCCATTCAGCTTTACCTTCATGCCCAGAGCATGCCATGGTAATGGGAAATACATGTAGTTACCATCCACTTCAGGTCACTGATGATTCTTTTTCTTTTGGATATTTAGGGATAAATTCTTCACAACATGGGATTAGTATGTGTACCAAAGGAAAGAGTGAACAGGACCCTGGCTCTTTGGAAGCACTGAAAGCCGTGAAATGGTTGTCAGTTTGCCTATTTGTGTTTCTTCTGGGGAATTTGAACTCTACTGTGGACCAGGTTTCCCTAGGAAGATATCATTTGCACCCTGTCCATTTTCTTCTCATGCCAAACTGGAATTAGGACAGGAACCCCCAAACATCTCAGATTTCTTCTTCAAATACATTCCCCAATCACATTAAACATTAGCCTGCTACCTTGCGAATCCAGACCTACTAAAAGACAAAAATTATCTTTTCTGTCTATCTCATATAGACAAAGGGTAATAACTCTTGCCAATTATCTGCCCTTACCACCGCCAAGTATCGTAAGTTTTAGCTTCACTGCTGTACTGTTAACATCATACATTTTACCTCCCACAATCCAAGCCAATTTAATGTTCAAAATTGGATCATCCAACTTTCATTTTGGATTTATTGTGTGGGACAATCATTCTTCTGCAGGTTGTGTATGTTATTTTTACAATTTCTGCCTAATTTGAATGACTATGTCACCTTATGGACTTCATCTATTTAAGACCACATTACACCATGCTGCTGTTGACCCATGTTGTCATTTATGAGTTAGCATGACACTATGTTTGTTTGCAACATTAGTAACAGAGATGGTTTTAGTTTCTTGATAATGTGCTGCATTGCTAATTCATGATTTGTTTTCCCTTCATGTGTTGTTTCAATAGAAATATCAACTAAATGCATGAAATGCATAAATTCAAAGCGTTGTCTACAAGATTACCACTCTTGGGATTAGAGCAATCTGTATGAGCCTCAGATTTCTGCGAGCACAAGGGCTCCCTCCTCCAGAGATTTTCCATCTTCACACTTTCCTCATCTCAAGTGATCCCTCTGCAAGAACAAAGGTTTTCATGCAGAGTTGTTGAGTGCATCCTTCAGGCCAGGAGACAATCCATGTCCAAGGTCTGTAATGTCAAGTAGAGAATCTTTTGCAATTGGTGCAGTAGGAAGTGCATTAATCCTAGCTGTCTCTGTTTGAACACAGTGGCTGATTTTCTTATCTTCCTTTTTGTAGAGAAACAGTGCTCTTTTCCTACTATGAAGGGCTATCAAGCACCCCTATGCAACATGCTGTAGTTTTCGAAAGACCTGGCAGTTGGCTTGAATTTTTGGCGAGCCTTCTAAGGTATTTTGAACTGCATAGTCTGGTGTCTTGCTCACTTATGCCAAAATGGAACCACTTGTGTCTTCTGGTCCTGAACTTAAACCCCCTTAAAGCCTTTGGGTGAAGCTTACTTCAAGAATCTTACCCACAAGACAATTTTCTTGCTGTCCTTAGCATCTGTGAGATGAAGGATTGAACATCATGCCCTGTCTATTGAATAAGGTTGTTTAAGATTCAGTGGCAATTACAACTGGGTATCTCTCCTTTATCAACCAGGTTTATTATCCTTAGTAAAAGTGGCTGAAGTTACAGATTTTAATTTACAGTAATTGGACATTCTTACAGCAAGGATGAGTATATCTTGGTTTATAGCAGTCCTTGAGGCCATCAGCCTTCCTCTTCACTGATAAATTCAGCTATGCAATACCAACAAGTAAGGTTTTACTGATATTAAAATGTAGTTGGGGTGGGGTAAACTAATTTTAACTATGTACTACTTACCTCTCAATATTGCCATATTCCCTCCTCCCACCCCACTCTGATTTCCCATGAAAAGATTAGGACAATAGCACATGCACCAGTGACATGGGCAGCAGACTGGGCCTTTCCAGAACTCTCTGTGGAAGTTCATCTGTGGGAGGATGAGTTCTTATTATAAAACGGGGGTAATTCCATCCTGAAATAACAAGTTATGCAAAACTGAATCACAAGTTTTACATCATCACATATAAAATATGAACATTGTTGGATCTGTTTTTCACAAACATTATTGTAATTACAACCATTAAACAATACAAACCCTGTACCTCCAAAAATCACTGCCATTTTGTTGAATCATGTGCTGTCTCATTGTGAGCATGTAAAATGGCCACAGGTTTCAAAATGATTTCCAGAGCTGTTGTAAAGTGCTGATCTATGCTATAGGCTACTGACTTACATGTACAGGTTTCAGATTCTTAATAGTTTAATCTGGTCTTTGATATATTTTGGAAGAATGTTACCTTGAAACATATTGTAAGATAATACAATATAGTTGTTTAACTGTACATGTCTAAGATTTGATGAGTTAGAGTGAGTAGTTATTGTGGTAATATTTGTATTTTTTATACCCATCTATCTGTCAGACTTTTGTTTCAGGAGCACAAGTCACAAATTATTGAAAGTTTGGTGGTACACGTATTAGAAATAGTGGATGTGCCTTTGCTATCCATAATTCTTGAGTTCCATCATTCTTTTGTGTTTTTTTTTTTTAATTTGTCCTCTCCATCTGTCTATCCTTTACACTTTCATTTTTTGGTGTGGAAATCTGAAAGGGTTCAAATCCCAACAACAGTGTGTGAATGTGTATGTACATTCAGAACTAATTACAGGTAAGATAACTGTATATATCTTAACTGCTGCCATAGTAAACAAATAGTGCTACTCCATTTATGGAAACTATCCTCATTTTTTGCAAACAATTTTACTTTGATTTGATGTAAATCACTGCACAGAGCACAGTCCAGGTCTATTTTTGGTTTACAAACCATGTTCTGACTATGCAAAGTTTATTTTGCATATCTGAAACCTAGTCCATTCTACCCAGCCAGGTATTTACTAACACCCACATACATTGACCCACAGGTCATAGTGCCAAATCCATCACATATATGATGCATCTTTTCTGCTGTGACTGCATTTATTGTGTTTTTCAGAAAAATTTTTAAAAAATGCCTTTATAAGTGAAAAATGTTTACATCTGATCTTTGAAAATTTCACATGAACCCCAAATGTGGAAGCCAAGGGCAACATAATGACATAGTTTTGTGAATTTCTACCCAGCAGTTTAGAAATTTTGTTAACAAACATATGGAGGGTATTGCACTACCCCAATTAAAATGAATGTGGCAAAGCAGCTGGTATGTGGCAGTCCATGAAACATCTGCTTTAGTTCATTCAGAAACAAATTTAATGAACCAAAAGGTAAAGCATCTACTACTTGGGTGTGCATGATTTGTTTACAAAGTAGTTCCTAATACACTACTGGGCACACGTGTTGTACATGTGAGTGTAATACAAAGGTGTGCAATATCGTCAGATATTGCATGATTCTGACAATGTAAAGTTAACGGAGACAAAAATGAGCATATAATAACATCCATTATTAAGGATAAAACTGAGGTCTGTATTGCTGTTGTCATGTTCAAATTATTTCTTGTATTATGACCTCTCATATCCAGTGCATAAAGTGAGAATCAGACATTTGGATGAAACATTTGTATTTATTTGCAGTTATGTACAGTTTATTGTAACTATGTATGCATTCTCTTTACCTGCAGGAAAGCAAAACTTTTACTACGGAAAAAGAAGTTCCAAGAGACCCAGATAGAAAAAATGGATGGACAGCTGGACAATATAGAGAGAATGGTACAGTATGCAACACTTTAGAAATTTTCAGATGCTGTATTTACCACCTATTACACTTCTAAGGCATTTTGATAATGCAGTTTACATTATTTCATTTATATATATGCAGTTATCCCCCTCTTACACATGGCCACTCCTTTTGCACTGGGAAAGTGTCCGTATAAGATGGGTGGCCTTTCCAGAGTGGCATGATTAGTTGTGAGAAGCAAATGTATGTGTATGTTGTAAGAAGGTTACATTTAACTTAAAAGCATATATCTTCATTTAAAAGTAACATAAATTATTTAAATTTATTTTAATTCTTCTTGTCTTAACAGTAGACTTATTTCAAGTGAATATATATTAATATTTCTTGATTCTTAAGCATGAAATGTAAGTGGGTTATTTTTGGCATGTACATTGCAAAACCATTCAGAAATGTTGTCATTTAAATCTTGGTACAAACATCACCTGGCAATAGAATTATTTTCTTCACATTTACTCCATTTTTCCACTGCTGCAATATATTCTCCTTAACTGTTACAATGTTGTTTATTTGAGTCTCTCCAACATCAGATTTTTCAGTAAGAACTCTTGAGGTCTCGCCATTGTCACTGAGTAAATAACTTTTTCTTCTTTAAATACATTATCCAATCATAATAACTTAGGAGAACTACTAGTATCTCACAAATCCAGCCTCCCAAATATAACTTTTGGCTAAAAATAGCTCAAAGTTGTCTGCCCACCTAGGTGGCAGTCAGGCAGTATGATCTCCGATTGGTGTAGGGATTGGTGGCAAAATCCATGACTATCCCAGTTACTACTTTTGCTCCAACTGAGAAGCATGCTCTCATCACAAGAGACCTCGCAAAATCCAGAATCATGCAGACAAAATTTTTGTAGAGTAGATGAAATACCTTGTTTATAAAGGAAGTTATATGCATACTGTCACATGATTTTTCTGGCTTCGTCTGGTGCCCTGTTTTGTTCAAGGTTAATTTTTCTTTGTATATAAAGCCACAAAAGCTATGTTGACCATGCTCTGATCTTTTCAATTATGTCCAGTCCTAATCATCAAAGAGTAGAACTCAACAATTGTGTGAACTCCAGTAAACTCCAGCATTTATAGATAATGATTAACCATAGTGGTCCTTGTAATAATGTACTTTAGTCAACAATTTCAGTAATGAAAACCTGACATTGGGAAATGGATTGTCGGTAGGGGTTGTTGAATTATATACCTAATTTTATGAATTAAATATTGGTTCTGGACAGATATTAGATAAAATGTGGCCGGTTTTATGGGGTAAATTTGACAATATTTGCCTAAAATGCTTAAGGGGGATTCTGCAGTTTGGTTCACGACATGAACAACCTTTCTTCCCTCACCGTGTGGTGTATAATCAATGTAGAGAAGTCTGACCTTGTTCCATCTCAAAAAGTTATGATCTATCTAGTTATGGAACCTTTAACACTTATCAACCTGGCATCTTCCTAGAAATGTATGGAAAAGAATCCATCATGCATCAGAGAAAGCATCAGTCAAGACTTTTAACTTGTATTTTCAAGAAGGCATTACACCAAGTCATTTCCCTGTTCAGAACATCCATCACTGAGGAGGCAGGTATTCCTTGAGAACACACTTCAAAAACATTAGTTAGTATGGTTTATGGTTCACAACATGAACAACCTTAACTTCCTTCATTAGCAGTTCAGGGTGGATAATCAGTGTAGAGGAGTCTAACCTTATCCCTTCTCAACATAGCTCCTTTTGCCCCACTGAATGAAACAGCATGGATCAAGGATGTGCTCAGTTTTGTGAAAGACATACCCAGAGAAGTCATAGTGACCTCCACTATGCTCAAGCAGTCTAGACTGCCTCTATTACATCCATGTCCAGAAAACTCCTTCTTCAATCCTAGCTCTTTTCAGGGATGTCCTAGTAAAAAAGAAGTTTGGAACTTTAATCACGGACACAATGACAACAGCTGAAGCTAATCCACTTTGAGGACATACAAGGGAAATCATGTGTCAGTGACTGGTGTCACATCCATGACATTGCATGACTATTAGCACCCATTCCCTGGTGGTGAACCTCTATCTCTTTCTCTTGAAGACAAAAAGCTAGCCGCTCTCATAACCAAGAGATACTGTTCCATGATCTCCTACAAATTCAGACCTCATGGAAGAGATGATTTTGGCTGCAACAAGGTAATTTTCAAACTTGCAGTCCAGTTTTGACATATCCAGACCTTGCTCACTCACTTTTTCCCAGAGGAATCTCTCATCTAAGTTTGAGCCATCTACTTCCCCTCATATTTATGATAACACTAACTTCAACATACAGAGTGAGCTACATACAGTATTGATTCCATAGATCTACATGCAGTTCTGTTCTGATGGTATAGTCATTCTAATGACATAACCTGGTTCCTTCCCAAGAACAGCTTGCTGTCACTAGTCAGTCAACAGTAACTATTTGTTCCTTCTTCTTGATCAATCTCTCAATAGCAGCAAAGCAGCAGGACCCTGCACATACTCTTAAATGTTACCGGAGATGTACAGAAAATATCGACACCAACTGTAAAGAATATCCTTACCGCTGAAGGCCAAAATGCAAGACATAACCCCAATTGGGAGAAGTTCATCCTTTAGTAGAGCAACCTTGCTCCAGCTAGGTGACACAGGTCGAGGTAGGATGCTTAATATTTCCTCCTCCTTTTATGTATTCTCCTAATATTAATGTGATCAGGTAAAGTATTTAATGAAGATAGCAAATTTTTTAGTAAATTATATTTCTCCTTTAATACTTTCCTGATCACATTATTAATATTCCCTTGTACCCTTCCCCGCAATGTGAGCATCATTTAAGGTGTCACTCAAATGAAATAATAGGGCCCTGGGTGGCTGAATGGTCTAAAGTGCTCACCTTTACCAATTAGTGCCATCTCACCTCTTCTGTGTGGGGTCCTGTCTTGGGCTAGACCAAAACAAAATGTGGGAATGTGAGAAATTTGACAGTAGCTTCCCTTAGGTTAGTGGTTCTTTCCAGGGCCGAGGTGTTCCTGGGCTCTTCCTCCACCAATTATACTGCCCACCATGTATAGACTATTATAGGAGAAACTTAATTTACTAAAAACTTTGGTTACCAGAAATAAATTAAAATGTTTTTTTTTTATATAATGTTTTACCTCCAGGCATTAACATGATATGAAAACTAAGTTTTGTCTTTTAATTAATTGAATATATAAAGTTTGCTGGAACACTCAAGAAAGACTTTGGACCCTTAATACTTGCTCTTGGGTTCAATATATTCCGTCATGTTTTATGGCAAATCTTTCAACCATGTAAATTAAAACATGTCGAGAAAGGGCATTGAATTGACCAGCAAATATTGTCCTTTATGGGAAGGTGTTTGTTATACACATGGTCATATGTGAAAAAACTTAATTAAATGTCAGTTTATGTAATCTTTTGGTGCATATGTCCTCCATATGGACCTGTACTGTGATACTATGGCTTCATCCTGTTAGTCATATCATGTGACATGCAGGAGAGTACATCAGATTTATTCTACATCCCTGGGGCAAAAAGGGGTACTTTATAATCCCTATTATAAAGTACCTCTTCTGGGCACAGATATATAATGTACCCTCCTGGTGTGTCAGTGATCAAAACAGACTATTATTTATTTATTGACAGGTACATAATCTAGAGTTCACATTATGCCAGATCATTATTTATTTATTTTATTGACAGGTACATGATTTAGAATTTACATTATACCAGATCATTGTTTATTTATTGAGAGGTATATGATTTAGAGTTTCATTATTCCAGATCATGGGTCGGCAATGTATTTTACATAACATACCACTTTTTTCCAGATTAATTACAAAATGAATGAGCACATGCCATCAGTAAGAGAACAACACTGTTAAAATTCATATTTGTGGCTGCCCTTCATATGCCACACAAAACTTCTTGACGTGCCACCTTGTGACACGTGTGCCATAAATTGCCAACCCCTGTTCCAGATCATTATTTATTTATTTATTGACAGTACATGATCTAGAGTTTACATTATACCAGATCATTATTTATTTACTGACAGGTACATGATCTTGAGTTTGCTCAGATTGAAAGCCAGGTTATACAAGGCCTCAAAGTTGGTAATGACTCACTGAAGAAAATGCATGAGGTGAGTCAAATACCTTGAGTGTTCAGTATCTTACTATCAGTATTGGAATTAGTGATACAATTATACACCTTTTGTGTTATACATTTTTATTATTTTGTCTAAATTGAGTGTAAAGAATAGTAAGGTGTAAAGTTTTGTAGGTTTAAAAATCTGTTCTGTGTCAATTATTTCAAAATAATTTCTTTCATTCTTTGAAGCACCTTTACTACCTTTTTCTGTAAGTTGGTTTTTGAATTTTCTTCCTGATCTTTTTAGCTTTTGAATCAATAGTGTTATTAATTATAAAAGTGGAAATTTGTTTATATTTTACCATGCACATTGTCTTTACCTATGATAGTCACTTCTCTGTCACAGATTCTTTTTGCCTTTCTATGTGTCCATTTTAATCTTAATTTTCACTCCTATGCTCTTGTTTCTGTCTTATGTGCCTGTTTTTATCTCTGGGCTTTTTTGCTATTGTGTTTCTCCTTTACACACCCACACATAAAATAATTTTAAATGCTCTTAATTATATTGTTACTATGCTATTTTTCTCAGATATTATCATTGGAAGATGTAGAGAAAATCATGGATGAAACGAAGGAAGCTGTGGAATATCAACAGGTAGGAATAAGTTTTGCTGTGAAACCATTTATTTTTGTGGAGGCCAATTTTCATGGTTTCACCAAAAACTGCTATTTTGTGTACATAAAAATAAATAAATTAAACACATTTTTAAAAATCTTGGATTTAAGATAACACCTAATCACTAATCTGGTTCGTTTTGTGAATTTGTATGAACATAATCTTGAATGCAGTCAATATTGCTTTCATACTGTTTGTAAACATAAGCCAACAGATAATATGTCATTTATAATTAGGTTATTATTAGACAATTATGCCAATTGACACATGTTTTCCCAAGGTATCCAATATTTATGGAGGATATGATTTTGTTGATCAAAGTTACCCACAAAAAGCTAGAACATTAAACTCCAATGAAAAATTATTTCACAGTATTTTATTTTAATTTCTATCCACTACTGGCAGGTATATGTGATCCATTCACTATATTCCACACTTGATAATAATTAACCTCTATCTGCTTACAGCTATCTCAACTTCATTATTAAGCCATGAAAATTCTATTGAAACTATATAACCATCCCTTTCCACTAAGAAGCATTGCTGGATTGCAACCGTTCGACTACGGATTCAGTAGCTATTAACATCCATGTCTATTACAAATAAAGGGGGACATTATATAAAGTACAAATAAAATAATATATAGTCAAGAATTTCAGACCTGTCTCTAAATGAAGTGGAAAATGTTAGAACATTACATTGGTAATTTAAGAAAACAGCACATGAAAATCAAAATAAAGCTTTTCCGTTTTTTTTTTATTCACAGGAATTAAAAGTAAACTGAATAAATTGACCCTATTTTCTTATTGCAGGAAATTGATGACTTGCTTGCAGGTGGTTTGACACAACAAGATGAAGATGATGTCTTAGCTGAACTAGATTCAATTGTTAAGGTGGGTATATATGACAATGTCAGATATTCCCTCAAGACATTCGTTTGTAGTATCAGAAAAAAATGAAGGTTAGTTTTGGCAATGCTGGAAATTATCCATATGTCTCATAACAAAAATTTATGGAATCTTCCTTATAAAAATATAAACATATGTTGTATCACACTTACCTGGCCATAAGTTCAGGTGAGCTTATGGTATGGCTCTGAGTCTGCTTGGTTCCAAAAATGCAGGGAAATTGGGAAAAAGTTGGGAGAAAGAATAGGTTTGTTCTCAACCAGGAAAAACCCTTTAATTTTATAGTTATTGTTCAAAGTCAGGGGAAAAGTGAGGAATCTTCAGCCATCATTTGATGACAGAAAAAAATAAGTAATTGATTTGTAATTGAAGTCATCATGAGTTAAATTTATTGAGTTCTTACTGGAATTTTTAGTGGTTGCAGAACTCTTATGTCAGTTGAGATACAATTGCTGAATGGATCATTTGGATGCTTGCCCTGAACATATTTGTATAGTCAATCCAAGTGCTCAGGTGATTGAATTAGTTAAGTAGACTTGTTACACCTTTGTTCATTCCATATTGATATCTTTTATCGTGTAGAAGATAAGTAGACCAGTCTAGCATCATACTGTGCTAACATGTCAGGCATGTGATGATACTAAATGATAGAGATAAATAAAGCTTATCTTCCAGTTCCCATTTTGATCAGTATAGTTAATGAGAATGTACTGTGATAAATCTTTGCTTTTTATTTGTAGTTTGCACTGGGAACAGTGTTAAGGATTTTCATTAGTAGTAACCTTCATGCCATTCTCTGTCTACATTGCTACTTTGGATCTCTAAAAAAGACGAAATGCTGGGCAAATTTTGATTAAACTTTGAGAAATTGTTCCACAGGGAATGTTCTACCCAAATTTTGTTTAGGAAAGTTAATTCTGACTTCTTGTCTAGAATGATTCTGGCAGTTTTATAAAACTGGGTCTTAATATTTTAGCACATGCACTATCAATATGTTCTCCTGGATGACTCCCCTGGCAAAGCTTCCTATCAACCATTTTGAAAACCTATTTTTCCATTTTTTTTCTCTAGAATAGCTGAGTCAGTTTGGTAAAGCTTGATAGGAATGTTTGTTATGGCATACTTTATCAAAATGATGTCAGCCATGGATGCTCTAGCAATAGTGTGGCTTCCAAAGCAAGCAAATGGAAAACCTATCTTCAGTAGCTTCTACAGAGTGGTTTAGCCAGTTTCAATCAGACTTGGTAGGAATATTTGTTAGGACATGCTTTTTCAAAATAATTTATAGGGTGGCTCTCATAGCAGTGGTGTGGCTTCCATAGCAACCATATGAATATTTCCCATTTTGTCTTCTTCTCCATAACAGCTCAGCCAAAGTTTTCTTAAACATAAATGGAATGTTTGTTAGGACATGCTTTGTCAAATTATGTTTGGAGTGGCTTCTCTAGCAACAATGTGGCTTCCTTTGCAAACATATGAACCAATTTGATCAAACTTGGTAGGTATCTTTGATAATATATGCTCTATTAAAATTATGCCTGGAGTGGTTTCTCAAGCACTGCTGTAGTTTCCATAACCATGTATGCTTATGCTGTATCAAATGTTTTTGGGGTTGACTGTCATACCAATGGTATGGCTTCTTTCATAGCAACCATATAAAACCTATTTTCAATATCTTCTCCAGAATGGCTGAGGGCTGATCCATATAAACATACATGGCACCCAGGGAAGGCATTTTTTAAAAAAAAAAATATATGCCAGGGTACTTTCACAGAGTTCATATTAAAACGATAGGAAAGTTCTAAATTGCATCTATGGGTGATGTACCCCACTTTAAAAGTGCCTTCCCTAGGTCCTTTGTATGTTTTAATGGAACAGCCCTGAGTCAGTTTTAATCAATGGTGGTAGGAAAGTTTCTTACACATGCTCTGTGCAAATTTTGTTTGAGGTGTTTTCCCATTCTCATAGTTTGCAGTCAGGTTGAAAACTTATTTGACTTGTTCAAAAACTTATTTGACTTGTTCTCTCAAATGGCTGAGACTGTTTTGATCAAACTTTGTATGAGGTTTTCTTGGCTCTGTCAAAATTGTGTCTGATATGGGTTCTGACGGAAGCATATAAAAGCCTATGTTTAACTTCTTTAGAATGGTTTTGCTGGTTTTGGCATGAATGAAACAGTCATTCTCCAGTCCAGGCTGACCCCCACCCCACCCCCACAAGCATTGGAGGGGCTTCCATGTCAACCAGGTGGAAAACTTGGAAATGATACTTAAAACCCATTAAGTATGGGTATTGTTACAAACATATTTTAAAATGACTATTGCGGAATAACAGTCTGTCCAAAACGGCTTTACAATATCAGCCCAAATGCAAAACATGGAGTCAATCTAGTCCAGCTGAAGTGACTCAGGGAATAGACACAGTTAAATAACATTTCAAATTCCATTAATTTCTACCAGATGGCTGAATAGTATTCTGACATGATTGTAACTTAACCAAAGGCACCCACCTGCCTTATTACTGAATTTGCCTTATTATGGACTGTGAAATCTTTTCCTATCTAACATTCTTTGATACATATATGAAATGCTTTTGATCTTATCTCCCATGCACTGGAGATCAGTCAAAAATAGGTCAGAATGAAATAAAATCCAGTTAATATCAGAGATGAAACAAGTATAAGCCACTCATTGATTCTGGAATGCTTGTCTTTCATTATATACCTAAGTATGAAATATATAAACTTACTGGCAAAATAATTTTCAGATATTCTCATTAATGTATTTTCACATGTGAAAAATATATCTTTACATCTTCTCATGTGAAAATACAAGATTTTCCATCATGCCATGTGATGCATGATTGCGTGTACATACAGAAGTTACATCTGTAGCAACATAAAAAAACAATTTGGAAACTGCATTACCCTTCAGACATGGTAATTAAATTTTGCTGAAGAAATTTAACTTGACACCATTCATGTCTATTTGGAGTTATTTCCCCATACCTGACAACAGTGACAAACCCACTGTGATGCATTGCTGAATCAGACTTGCTTTGTGGTCAGATATGATCAAATAGTTAACAGAATGTCAAAAATATAATTTGCTATGACAGATTAGGTCATCCCAATCTTTCACTCTCTCAAGTCACTGATATTTATATGATCAGCTCATGAAAGTGAGTTGAATTTATGAAAAGGGGGGTGGAGTATTTTGCTCAAGAGTGAGCTTAATCTCCAAAGCTTCAATTTCTGGAGCAAGTTTGGTATATAATAAGAAGAAAATTTTCTTGGCATAAATATTAGACATATTTCATCTTGAGGTACCAAAAATGATCCATTTTAACTCATGGGTTGGGCTCTTGTTAAAATGCCATGTTATTTGTACCCCATTATGAAATATACCTGGTATAGAAAAAGAAAATATTCTCTATATCTATATCTTGAGGATGATAATATAAAAATGCTGGAATATGAGCACAGTTCATCAATTACTTTGTGTAGGTTCATGAAACCGTTTCTTCATTTTCAGCACACACTGCCAGAAGTTCCTGAAGATGAAATGCCAGAGATGCCCCAAGCAAAACCTGCTGCAAAAGGTTTGTCATTCCATTTTAAAGAACTTTGTCTCACCTGTTCAGATTTGTATTACACGTTATATGCAGTTAGGATGCATCACAGCATGATTCCCAGTTCAGACACCTTGGTCCATGGAAACCTGGGGGGGGGTTTCCAACAGGTTTTACATTTCAGTTTAAATAAATTTAAATCAAGATGTTTATGTCATCAGAATATAGGATTTTTTAAAATCAAGATTTGTAGTTTCTTACTCTAAGTATAATTATACCAAAGTAGGTCAACTTGCTTTCTTTACAAGTTTTGAAATGTTTTTTAATTGATTGGCAGTATGTACTGTTATGACTCTATAGTCTTAAACTAAGTAAGATAAAAAAGCAAAACCAACAAGTTTAGTAAAATTCAACAAGCACTTTATTTCCCCAGCATGCAAAGTAAAAATTCCAAAGACGCTTCTAGTATTGTGAATTAAATCCCAAATAATGCTAAAAAGTCCAAAAGTATAGAATGTTCCAAATGAATTCCAGTAATCATGAATGTGCTAATGTACCAATAGTATTGAATGTGGTGATGTACCAGAAGTCTTGATCTATCCAAATGATATAATCCAAAATGTCTTTGAATGAATTCACAATAATCTCAAAGTAGTGTTTTAGTCAAAAACGCCAAAGAACACTTTGTAATTCCAATGAAAAATAAATAATTGCTCTCAAATTATAATTGAACATAACTAAAAACTCTGATCATAGATTCCCAAAGGCTGATATGAAACAGGAATGAAGGCTTCTTTTACCAGATCCTATGTATACCGATTTCATTTGACCTAAGATGCAAAAAGAATTTCGTAGGGAAAACCTGGTCTTGAACTCAAATGTTAGTAAACATACCAAAAATAATGACAAAAGTCAGGAAGGCCTAAAGTTTACCCTCAGTCACGTACAAAGGTCAAGCACAAAATGCAAATGAAATATACATAAATTACCTAATCATATTCAACAAAATTGGTTTTACCCAATAGTAATCACCCCAGTCTGCCCATCGGTAATTTGGTTTCTGCAAGGTAACTTTACCAGGGATTAATGCATTTCTCCCAAATCCAGTATTTAGCTTTATATTAACAAGATAACAGATGAATCCATTGGTCAAAGTAATGTTTGTTAAATTCTGATTTTCAGGCAGGCCAGCTGCTTACAAATATTATTGGTCTGTTTAAAAATTATCTATCCCATCTGTCAGTGTGATTGATTTATTGAAATACGCTCAAAATAAATGATTTTTCATTTAAAAATGAAGCATTTATTATGGTATTTTATTACAGTTTAGGAAATCATAAATGGCTGAACATTGCAAGCATATAAAACTGAAAGCAGAAATTAAAACAGATCTTTTGTTCAGTATCAAATGAATCAGTGTCAGACAGGTCCGACCTACATTGTTGAATTGAATTTGCAAAATACCTATTGGTCCATATTAACCTTCTTGCAGACATTTGTGCAGAATGTTAGCGAAACTTGAGAAAACTTGATTTAATTGGTTGATTTTAGATTCTAATTACTAATCACATTGCTGTTTACATTGCTTTTTTGGAAATATTGCAAGATTTGACAACATCTAAGTAAGCCAAAACTGTTCATTGGCAGGAAAATATGTTGAAACTTAATGCAAATTTGTGCTTCAAACTCCCAAATAAAACAAATATGAGACCTTTTTATCCATAGAAATTAACTTGACAAATAGGTTTTAGACAGGAAAATGTAGCTGTCCAAACAGAAAAGTCACTGGCCTTGGAATAGTGAGCAGACAACTATTGCTAATGCTCAATTAATCACAGTCATAGCATTCAGGATCACCAGATAGTGGAGCTATGACCCCTAATTACATGTCTGCCTCATCCTTAATTTTTCATTATGATTTTACCAAGGTTTGTTATTTTTTATTCAAATTTAGTATGTAGCTTTATAATCATACAATGTCAAACAGGTTACATATAATCATAACTTGCAGAAGAGCATAGTTCCACCAGGCAACTACTTTTATAATTCTGACATTGTTATATATTAAAGATTCATAAAATACAATTGTTGAATTGCGCAAGCTTCTGAAATAAATGCTCTCCTTCAGTGGGAAATTTTATAAAAGTTGTTTACATTTGTTATAGTTTGTATCATACTTTAACATTCTTTTGGTGTTCCAATCAGGTGTTTCATGAATTATTATTATTATTATTATTATTATTATTATTATTATTATCAGTGCTGAACCATCAGTTGCAGCATTAATACTTGACTAGTTAAACAAATTGAAAATTTTATTGGAAACTAGCAGATGAAAATAAACACTATTGGAGACTCTCTCTGAGTCATTATGGGTACTGTCATTTGTGTTGTTTCTGAAATCATTAATAATTGTTCTACATCAAGGTACAGAGTATATTAATTTCAGAAGGTATTTCAGCCATTATGATGAAAATGTACTCAAAATCATTATGATAAAGGACACCTGATTGGCCAAAGTGACACACTGACATACCAGCTCACTTATTGTCTTGTAATGGTGTATTTGAGACTTCCAGGGTTTTTCTTACTGCAATTTTAGGTGGCTAAGGTGTCAGTCACATACTGGTGCTGAATCAAATTGTTACATGTTTTTATATGCATGTACAAATCTTGTGTGCTGGCATGCACGTTTACAAGACCAATACATGTGAATCTATTTGGAAATTTCAAAAGGTCCTTATGCAGTGAAGTCAACAGGATCTTCTTCAGGGATTTTGGCGGTAACTTCAATCATGAGTCTTTAGGCATTTAATATTCAGCATACACATGTAAGGGAGGCAACCTGCAATGTCATTAACTGATCCAATTACATGTCTTGAGTAACTATTAGAATTCCATACATGTCGTCATATCAGTTACTTTAAAATAACAAACATAATACAATCTTTTAAATTCTTCCAGTACTTTAGTTTGCACATATTTCCTAGATACACAATCGCAAAGATTAAAACATCTGTTGTGCAGTACTTTAATGAAGTTGTAAATTGTTAGAATAATCCATTGTCCAACGTCACTTTTAAAAATCATGCCAGATGTTTGGTCCCTGATAAAGTAGTACAAATATATCTGCCACTGCAAGCAAATACATGAAAATATCATCATTCTAGCTTTTGTGGCATGCTAAAAAGAAATAAAAATACAGGAACAAAAAAACAAACCAGGTATCATAATTTCTATCAGTTATTTGATATGCCACCAGGAAACCGAATTTCATTAGTTTCATTATACCTAATGCTTGTGTATGTGACTATATTTACTTCTGATGTACTATGCAAAATTTTCTCTCCAATCTGTGCACTCTTATTTCACAGTATAGAGATTTAGTTAGCACAAGTAATCCAGTTATGCACAACAATGACAAAACAAAAACTATTTCACCTTAATGTTATCCCACACATGCTCAACATCAAAAGAATAAATTCTTGCCTCAAATAGATTACCTGGCCTACTTCTTCAGCCCCCCTCTCACTAAATTTATTTTTTAAGTTTTCTACTTTTCCAAACCAAACAATGAGATAAAATGCAGCAGAGCTAGTGGAGTTTTTAGGAAGCTAATAATTGTTTTCCTTAATTTCAGAAAAAGCGAAAGAGAAAAGAAAAGCGGAAGCAATGCTTGCATCTTGAAATCTAATCCAACTTCTTCACAGAAGCTACAAGGAAATTAAATTCATTTGGGATACATGAAGAAAAGATCTAGGTTTAGAGAGTCATCAGCTCCTCAGCTCAAGTGTCTTCTCTACAAAAACTGTGATATTACTATATAAACAAAAGATTCTTGATGCGTATTTACCACATGAATATGCTGATCACTTGCAGCTGTAAAAAATAAGTGTTGCTTCCAAATGATAAAACTATACAAGCTAACCTCGGAATAAATACTTGCTTCATCAGCAACATCAGTCATATTTTAATGTCATGAACACTTTAGCAAATCTTATAATTTTAGCAACAAAATATTGTGAATTACTGCTGGGTAAATGCAACTTTTGTGTTAGTGTTAATGAAAAGCAATATGTGCACACTTGCTTCATGTGTTTTATTTCAACATGAGGCATTATCCATTTGCATGTAACAGTGCCAGCAGTAAAGAATGTAAAAATCAAATTTATACACAAAAAGGCAATCAGAATATTTCCTTAAAGCAACTTTTAAAGTCTCTTCACTTATTGGTATTAAATAGCATGGCTCTTGTGAAATAGTGCCACTAATATTTATTGAGTGTTACAAATTGTCAGTGCTATCTGCATTAAAGTCAGCATTCTATTACACACATATTTTCATCACATAATTTTAGTGAGCTTATTAGTTTTCCTGTTAAATTTGCCAGAATGTTATGCTGACTAAAATTTGATTATTTACATTATACCTTCTCTGTTGTTGTCTCATCTGTTTTAGCAAATACCAGACAATTGTTAAGTTTTCGTAAAATATTTTTGTGTTGTCAGAAAGTCCCCTTTACTCTTAGGACTTACTGTTGTACTTATAATAAGTAAGCATTGCTGTTTTATGTACGTGTATGCACATCCTCCCCACAACCTGAAAATAAGGTCAAGGTAGTTTTGAAAATCTATTAAGTTTTTGCTGAAAGTTTGTCCTTATCACTTCATGGGATTATTAAACTGCAGAATTAGGAACTTTTGTCCGTTCATATTCCATCAACCACATCTTCTTTCTGCTTCTAAGACAATGTCAAGATCATTCAAAAATCTTCATTATGTTATCAATTACAACATTTTGGTTTGGGTAGAATTTAATCCCTCAAAGCCTCTGGTAAGTGGTCTACTTACTGTTACTAAGAATAGTTTTTGTATTTAATAAGGCACTTTCCATATTTAGTTTTTCTGGGTTTTTTTCTTTGAATGGCCAATCAAGATATTCAAGTAATGTAACCCATTCTAATCCCAAGAGAATTTATTAATCATAATGGACACCTCTCTTGATCTAATTTGATAGCCTCAATAAGAAAAGCTCATCAAAGGTACCCACTTAAATGTTTAACAGAAGACTGTTAACATTTTAATTCTTTCTTGAGAGACAGAGAGAAGGAAAGATTTTAAAACATGTATTATTATGAGTACATTGTTTTGGTTCTTTGCATATTATTGTTAAGAAAAAAGAACATGATTATCAATAGCTTGCAGGTTGTTTTTATCCCATTGACCCTGTTAATGTATTATTACCTGTAACCCCCAACATACCTGTCCAGTCATGTCATGTCACATGAAAATCATTAGTTGGAACTGTCAAACATGCTTACAGTCATGATTTGCAGAACTTGAATTCCAAAATATGCATCCATGACGTGGGGGAGGGGGAATTATCAAACACTGGTAAAATGCATTCTTCTTCAAAAGAATTTTGTGATTTAAGGTGTTTGGGGCTGATTAATGCCATCAGTAAGGTATCAATAAGTAATTAACAGTTTTGCAAACTGAATCCAGTAGAATGCACAGTAGCTGCCATTGAAAGAACATGCAGTCGGGAAAAAGGGTGTGTTTTTCAGGGGAAGTAACAATTATGGTTTAGGACACAGAATGGCAGATCAAAAAGAAAGGAACATCACAAAAAAAACCTAAAATTTATTTCTGATACTAGAATTTGGGGCATGTCTCTTTTAAAAATTAAATGGAATCATAAGGCATATCAGCATTATTAATGAAGTAACAGTTATAAAAATTAACAAAATAAAATAAAAATACAAGGGATATTAACACAGCTTGTTTTGTTGTCACACTGTTTATCAATATGTCATGGCCAAAAAAAATGTTTTAGTTCAGCGAATCATCAGATATTATTATGTTTCACCATACATTTAAAAATTATCCAAAATAAAGAGGCTACTAAAGCCAAAGATAGTTTTAAAAAATAGTTTTCAGTTTAATATAACATGCAAATTAGCTAGGCTACTCAGTAACCCCCCCCAAAAAAAAGAAACCCAAATTAGACTGAAGAACCCCCCACCATTGTCTAGAAAATTGGCAGGTATGCATTCAAGCTATCTCTGTTATCAATATTTTGATTCTATGTGGTCAGTTGGAAGTTTGAAATCCTGGAATGATAGCTATCGTACGTGCACTGTAGAATAAAGATGCAACATCATTTGGTCTCTGCCTTTCTCATCAAATTTTTCTTTAAGAAGCAAGATCAAGGACATTATAAAATCTTATTTATGTTTTTGATTAAAGTTTTTCTATACAGTCATAAGTACCAATCGTTAGACTCAGTTGTTGAACTACTAAGTAATGACCATTCACATCACCACCAATCTCTCCCTGAAGTAAGGTCAGTGTCACAGTAATTTGAAAAAAACTGGCCATGTGTTGTTTACAAATGAAAATTACATCATTGATTGATAATGAAGAAACCAGTTGATTTTGGTCATTGGTCTAGATCACTGTGAAAGAAAGAAGGAAAGCAGTTTCAGCCAATTTCAGTTACCCCATACAGGACTATTAAACACAGGACAGGCATATAATATGCCACTTATGGTACTACTGTTTATTTGTAAACTTGCTCATACTAATTTTTATCATTAATTGCTTAATGTGTGTAGTTTCCTGTCAGGGACATTCATTATTTGTTTTTGTATGATTCTCAATCATAAATTGTGTTATTAACATTTTGGGCTGTCACACGAGGTAAAGGTAAATCATGCTATTGATCCAGAAGTGCATCTCTTAAATTTGTTGAGGGTTTTAAGGATGTTTTCATGTAATGAAATAAATGCCAATGTTCCTTTTTGTGTGAAATCACAAAAGTCAACAATTAAAGATGGAATAAAAACACTAGCTTAAGTCAGTGTATGGCTTATATATCTGTCATCTTGGATATAATTTTTTGAAGCCTATAATGTAATGTGTAATGTTGAGAATGTTTGTAGAGAATATGGTTTCCTCAAATTTGCCATTGATCTGCTTCAGATTTGCTGATAACACCAATGTGAAGCTGCAAATATGAACACTGAATAATAACTGTTTTATGACTTATTTATTATACATAAATGTTACAGTAATTCATTAATTAAATAATACAGTAAAATGTGATGAACATTCATCAGTTTTAGATTACTTAAAAATTACATACTTTTTCTTTATATTCTTAAATAAAATATTTACAGATATTCTCTTTTAGTGGTTTTTATTAATTATAAATTCAGACATGAAAATCAGCAACTTTAAAATACATTCAGTATGTGTACTTGTAATTAGTTTTCCCCCTTTTCCTAAATTTCTCTTGTGTCTACAGGACCAACAACTTTAAAAAGTTCCTGATGCTCCAAAACATTTACTGGTCCTTCAGATTTACTTTTCATAAGCTTAAGATATTTTGAACTGGCTACTTCAGTTTTTGTTGACCTTACCAGAAAATTACTGGCATCAGACCAGTGGACAGTTTCTAATTTCCAATGCTGCTTCCAAATATTTTTCAGTCTTTTCAACAAATCTTGACTAAACTCTTAATATTGTAAAGAAATAAAGACAGTCTTTACATCTGGGTAAAAAGCAACATTTCAGATCTATTTTGATATAGATTAATTGTAATATAGTTTCAGACTATAATATGTGATGAGAAGAAAAAAAATCGGGTTAAAATTATGTTTTTCATTCTTTCTCTTTTTTTCAGTGTATCCAATTAAATTAAGTTCTTTTTTTGTCAAGAAACATTTGATACAAAAATACAGTTTTCCAGAATAGCTGGATGAAATTCATCTTTAATCTTTAAAGGAGATGAGCATGTAGCAACATTTGTACATAAACTATCCAAAATTGATTTATAATTAATAATTTCCAAAAAGATCTCTTGTAGATGCAAGAACATTTTATTTTTAATCTACAGATCTTCAACTCAGATTATATGATGCTATGAAATATATGAATTGTTTCTTGTACTGTAGCAAAATACCATATACTCATTTATAAGTTGAGTCCAACTGCAAACAACAAAAATTCTGATCTGCCACAGCATAAAGCACATGCAGATCAGGGTCTGTGTTGTTTGTTCTAATGATTACTCCTAACAATCTGCACAGACCCATATCTGCTGGTGCATTATGCGACAGCAGATCAGTCTGTGCAGTTTGCAGTTAGACTTGTCTTATAAGCGAGTATATATGGTATATCAATTGTATTATATATGCATGGAGGCATATACTTTGTACTGCATAACAACTGAGTTGTGTTTTACAATCACTATACCATACAACCTTTCATAGATGATATTGCATTCTTGGATAACATAATTGGTGAATGGATACAGTTCTGATTTATTTAATCCAGTTCAATTTGAGTAAGGCTGTAGGAAAAAAAACCCAAAGGTGTGTGTATGTCACAGAATGCAATCTCACATTGGCAGTAATTTAAGCATTGCTACATATGCTGGAATGAATTTACAAATTATGCTTCTTTGAACATAATTTATACTGGTAAAAAACAAAACCTGTTGGTTGAAGCAAAACATGAAAATAAAAACTTCACATCAGAAAGTAAACACTACAATATACATGAGCACAGAACTAAGTAAAGCTCCTTTAGAAATTCATGCTGCATCATCTTGATTGTCACATCTTGTAAAGGACACCTGCTGTGACAACTTGATGATTAACAGATGTGTACTTGCTTGGTTTTACTATATTATTTTCTTGCATTGTGCTCTTGGTGTACCTCACTGATAGCTTATATTCAAAGCATCTTACACCTACAGTCAAACTTGTGGATGACAAACACTAAGGGGACTTGCCAATACAGTAGTAGTATTTATTAATAATGGTGTTTTTCATACAGATAATACCTTAGATTTACATATAAATGAGACCTTGTAAACCTATTCTTTATACACATGGTCTTTATATATAGGTGGCCCTGAATAAGTTTGACTTGACATTGGTTTTAGCCATAAATCTACTGCTAAAACCTAAATATGGTCGTAAAATTCGTCAATATTGCTATCAATATCTGGTTTACACATAGCTGAAAAATAAATAAAGCAGATTTTAGCAGCAATATTAATTTTAGGTGATTTTATTTTCTTAAAAGAGATGGTCTATTTCTTTGAAATCACATTTTTAATTGTTTATATAAATCTGATTTAGTTGATTTGTGTTTCAGGTAAGTATAAAGAGGCTGCATCAACATTTTTTATTGGTAAACTATGAGAAGATATAAAAGTATATACAACATAATGAAATAAATGCTAATTCAGATCATGGTCAAGCTTCAGCAATACCAAAGGTTTGTCATTATGAATTTTAAATCCAGTAAGTTTAATTCCAGCTATGTCTTGCAGTCTGTCAACCAGGTTATGTCCAATGTGGAGAAATTGTTTTAGGTCCATGTTACTCGGAAATGTTTGCTTATATTAATCACAGTCAAAAACACATAGCTACAAATTTACAAAAGTCAACAGTCAGAATTTAAATGATTACAAAATATCCATAAATCTTCATGGGTTGTTTCCCATGAAAAGACTTGTGCCCAGCTCTTTCAAAGTACTAATCAGTATAACAACTTCATTACCAAGTGCCTTGTACTTGAATAAAATGTTTTTTTGATAAAGTCAATATAAAATTGCTAGAAGAGTAGCATCCTTGAAACTTAAATGTGAGGTTTTTAAAAGTTGTATTTCCATAGGATGACAGCCCCATCTTCACTGATACTAACAATAAACTTCTGATTGGGACAGATTTTGACACGGGTGATATTTCCACTGTGACCAATTCCAACTGCTTTCACCGTTGCCTCATTGTAATCCCATACCTGGAATTGTAAAAACAAATATTTTTAACTTTATTTTTCTATCAATAATGACATAAGCACTATTCAATTTCCAGAATTCAGGTGAAATCACAATGTTTGCAATATAAATAGTATCATATAAGCAAACAATAAAAAAAGAAATTTTCAAGAAAGTTTGTAAAACCAGAGACAGGACAAAGTTCACCAACATGTCTTAAAATTAAATCTAGATGTCTGAAAGGTCAAACATAAGTTTCAGCTAATTAGGATTTTAAACTTATGTCTATGTCCAGATTCAAATTTCATTTGAAACATTTAAATTCCTGGACCTACAATTCAGACATAGGAATTTTTACTTGAGTCTGAATGTGAGAATTGTTTGTAGTCTTAAGGCATTATCAACCTTCTCTAATTATGATTTGTACTAAAAGGACTATATTGACTATGAAATGTTTTATGCACCATTTTTATATTATTTTTGTTATGAACTGTAGCCATGCCCTGCATTTATAAAAAAAACTCTGCAGACAACACCAAAGCCCTTAAATATTCAATCAGGTATGTTATTGACAAGAATAACTATCTACAAATCTGTATTACCTCTGATGATTTTAGCGACTGCTAATGCCAACATAGCTAATCAAGTTCTAGTATACAGCACATATAGGATTCAGTTCTAGCATACACTATGTATAGGATCCAGTTCTTGTATATAGGATTCAGTTCAAGTATACAGTACATATAGGTTCCAGCATACAGTACATATAGGATCCACTTCTACAGTACATACAGGATCCACTTCTAACATACAGTACATACAGGATCCCATTCTAGAATACAGTTCATATATGATGCAGTTCTAGCATGCAGTACAAATAGGATCAAGTTCTAGAATATAGTACATAGAGGATCCAATTTTTGCATACAGTACATATAGGATCCAGTTCCAGTTCAAGCATACAGTACATATAGGATCCACTTCTACAGTACATACAGGATCCACTTTTAGCATACAGTACATATAGGATCCCATTATAGAATACAGTTCATATATGATGCAGTTCTAGCATGCAGTACATACAGGATCCAGTTCTAGAATACAGTACATAGAGGATCCAATTTTTGCATCAGTACATAGAGGATCCAATTTTTGCATACAGTACATAGAGGATCCAATTTTTGCATACAGTACATATAGGATCCAGTTTTTGCATACAGTACATATAGGATCCAGTTTTTGCATACAGTACATATAAAATCCAAACAAATAAAGTATTATGTGAGCACTTACTTTATTGCTTAGAAAAAAGCTACAATGTAATATTTACAGTATAAAATATATACAAATATTTAACATTCCACTCACCACCTCCATTTTATAAAATTTGGATTACCTTGAGCAATTTGTCATCTCCTCCTGTCACAAAATATCGTCCATCGCTTGAAAGATCCATGGCATTGATTGCTCCAGTTTTAGCTCCTTCCACATCCCGTATCATGGAACCATCATATGTTTCCCAGTAGCTGATTTTTCTATCAGTTCCACTAGTGATTATTTGACACTCATCATGACTGTAGCACACACAATGGAACAGAGTGTTTGCGAAGACAATCTGGCTGCGGCAGTTCTTCCTGAAAATGATTTAAAAAAGGAAAATTTGAGCAATTATAATGGCATGATATCACCATTGTCTTTAGTACATATACATTAGGCATAAACCCTAGCCCTCCCTTTTGATTTGCAACATGACACAGTAACCCGTATTACCTTAGATGATTGGCAACTGTAAAATTTGTCTATTGCAATTTAATATTTTGACTCCTGCAAGAGTTAGGGACCCTCACCCAAGCTTAATAAGTTTCTCTTGAATCTCCACTAATTTCCTTCACCTGAAACACCATCCCTACTGGTATTTATCATCTTAAACTTAAGATCTTTCAAGAATTTCATGGACTCAGTATTAGAGTAGGTGGCCATACATGAGTTCTTACTTTCAAAATCCTAGACTTCTATAGAAACTGACATTTTGTTTACAAGCTTGTCATCTGACATATATACTGACAAAATCCCTACACATTAATTCATATTTGGTAAAAAAATTAAAGCATTAGAAGTAAGCAAATCAATGCCTACTGGATACAAAAGATGTTCAAAAATTCAATTCTAAAATGTAAAGCCAATGAATTGTCACATACCCCCATTGTATTAACAGCCATTACAAGATATCCACACTAATTTAGTACATTTAATACAAATGGAGTGCATTTTGCAAAACTTTTCTTTGTAAAAATGGAGCATAAAAAGTTTTGTTCACAACTAAGTATGTGTTGCAAACTAAACTTTTGCTGCATAACTTACTTTTTCAATAATAAAGTTGCTACAAATGTTGCCATCATTAAAGAGGTCATAACCATGATGACAGCATACTGTGTCAAGTATACTATTGTGGGATAAATTTATACATGATTTAACATCAGCAAATTGTGTCACATGTCCATAGAAATGACAGAAAAGGTGTTTCTACTTACACCAAGTCCCAGATGATGCAGGTTCCATCCAAACTTGAGGAGACACATTCCTTATCATTCTTTTTCACTTTGATGCATGACACAGCTCCCTTGTGCTCCTTTAGTGTTTCCACAAGGGTGTCCTTGTAGATCATTTCACCCTTTCCATTATACACCTGGCTGACGGTCCAGATCCTGACCAGACCCTCACCACCACCGCTGATGATTCGGAAATCTTCTGTACCTTTTCCTCCAGTGCAGGCAACAGCAGTGACGCCTTTGGTATGGGCATTTCGTATTCCACCAGTTATTCTCTCCACTATGTTGGATTTCGAATCAAAACCATGCACCCGGATTATTCCATCATTCCAAGCTGTCAAATTGTTACAAATAAGAGCAAATAAAAACGTGTTGATAAGTGATATAATTTTGTACTGTTAATCAATGAACTACCTGTAGAATTTTTAAAGATGTGATAAATACAAATAAGTTGTATAACAAATGAAGACTAAATCACTTCCTCATTACTTGCATACTGCCAATGATTTTAAAACATACAGATCGATGGAACTTCTTTGTCTTGTTTGTAAAGCATAGATTTTTGCCCATAATATGTTTCAGCACATCAATTTCGAAGTTCCAGTTGCTGACTAAAGTGATCTATTTTTAGACAGTATGCATTTCCCCATGACTATAGGATACTATACTTGACTAAATGAATTAAATCTGTTCCAGATGGCACAATTGCTGCAAGCCAATGTTATATGAGGCTATGTGATGTACAAAATCTATTATTGACTTCTACATTGGGAACTGTCCTCTACAGAGCTGTCTGGTGGAGTAAAGTGCCCTCGTCTAAATTTGACTCGGGCACTGTCCTGAAACCAAACAACACTATAGTTCTGTCCTGGCAATTATAGAATAACAAATTCTAATACACTGAACTTGCAGAAGACAATCAAAGAACCACACAATTTGTCCTCTTTGGACAAGATGTCTTTTATAATGAGGTTTATAATGAGGTTAAATCTGTATAGGCTATGAAGGAAAAGGATTTGGTAAATGTTTCCTTTATGAGCAGGGGTCCTCTAAATGGAGATATATGCTAAGGCAGGTTTAAATGTAGTGATGCAAAATGACAATGCAAATCAATGCTTTCAAAGTTCTGCTTACAAGGAAGAGAGTTGTGAATTCTTTGTCTTATGTTAGTGATTGTATTGTGCAGTAATTCTCTCAATGGAAAGTACACCTTTTCTACTTTGAAATATTTTTCATTTATTTAGGAACCAAAAAACTTGTATAACTCCATTTTAAAAAAATCAGGAAGAAACACCTGAATTATGTCAGTATATAGTATTGTCAAAATTAAAACATTCAAACTATCCAAAATCTAGTCAACACAGCATATTTCATCACAACCATACCGATTAAAATAAGACCTGATTACATGCCCTATATCAGTTAATACGTAGAAAAATAAAGAATTGTTTTATCTACTTACCACTAACAATTTTCTTTCCATCTCTTGTTATTTCAATGGCACTGCATGTCATATTCTGAACTTTTAGTCTTCTCAACTCTTTCTTTCCTTTCAGTTCCCAAATTCGGATTTCCTCATACTGACACGTGGCAATGAGCTCAGATGCACCACTGTAAAAAAAATGTTTTACAAAAAAATGTTTTACAACATGATTTAACAAAGAATATATTGTAAATCACAACAATGCAGCATTATTAAATTTTTGTCATTCTGGACTGTACTGATATTGATTTTTGGAGGACATAGCATTTTCAATTAATCTGAAAACAATAGCTACTCATAATTAACCTTCTACAAATTAGGGACATAACAAATGTTCTGTTTCAGTGGACAAAAAGATTTCTCATACCTTTTAGCAAAATAACGGTGTTACAAGGTTAAACTTCTTCAAAAATTATCCACCTCTGACTATCCTTGCCAATGCCATCGAAGCAAGTTTTGAAGGAGTTTAACATTTTTCCATAAGCAAGGAATTACCATCTAAACTAGCTTATAAGTCATGTCAAACTGCAAACAACAAAGATCCAGATCTGCCACAGCATAATGCACCTGCAAATCAGGGCCTATGCTGTTTGTTCCACTGATTACTCCTAACAAACTGCACAGACCCAGATCTGCCAGTGCATTATGTGACAGCAGCTCTGGGTCTGTGCAGTCTGCAGTTGGACTCATCTTATAAGCGAGTATATACAGTAAATTAATAGAAATATTGCAATAAACGACTACAAATATACTGGATGATTTTTTTTAAATGCTTCAATTTTTGCATGCTGTGAACGTACATGGAAACAAATTTTATAATCAGAATAAAAGTGGAAAAACTTATGACTATGTTCAGTACCAAATAGTGATAAATTCTTGTTTGGAACAGATTTATACATTGTTAATAAATAAATAAATACTACTTTGTCAGAAGCTTTACAGCTATCTTTGATTTCAGAATGAAGTATAAGATGGAAATACATGTAATTGAGCATTCTTAAGACTGACTTATGGTACATCCCAAAATTTAAATGCATGGCAAAGGAGTTTTTTATGCAAAAAATAGTTTGGAAAAGATATAAGACATGTAAAGGATTTTGTGAATGAGGATTGTCTGTGAATATGCTTTGATGATGTTAAAATTAAATATTCCCTTACAACTAACTTTATACACATTTTCATATAATATCACAGCAATTTACAACTCCCTTGTATAAATCCTGGTATATATTGTGCATAGAATTAAAGCGACGGTCTTTCTTCAGAAAATAAGAATTATTTTGAGTTAGATTTGTTCTTTATTTTGTCACATATTGAAATATCTGACCCATATTTTTGGAAACTGCCAAATTGCTCAGAACTGTCTGAATGAAATATTGCAAGGGATTAAAATTAGGTGTGCACACACTTAAAATCATACGTGCACATGCATAAATGTAGTTTTCTAAAAAGAAACAAACATTATTCTTGGAATAAAAGATAAAACCTAAGCAGATAAAGTAATAAATCTATTTATTCTTGATGCTAGCAATACAGTTAAAAGTGTTGATATTAAAAAGCAAGACCAAACCTTTTATTTTTAAAGAAATAAAAACTAAATTTTCAAGTAGAGTGTATTGTTTACAAAAACTGTAGTTCCAGGGAAATTTTGCATAAAAGGTGGACTTTTTATAAGAATTTAACACAAACTGAATAGTTTTGTATTAGCAAAAGACAAAAAGTTGGAATGTAACAACAGTCTGTCACCATATGCATACTTTATCTAGAACAAGTTATTTTTGTCTCATTGGTATGTCATATAAGAAATAATGTATTTGGTTTGATTTAGTGCTTTATGGCACAGCATCACAAGAAAGTTATTTAGTGCTGAGGTAATTGGATTAAGTGCCTTGTCCAACGACACACCATGGTAGCTGACACAGGCTGGTCCGATGGTATGATACAAACCCACACCCTTCTGGCATGCTAACCACAGAACCACAGCAGCGCCACAAAAATAATGTATAGAAATATTTATATTGGATATTTATGCTTGTGAGGATAGTGCTTGTAAGTAGATATTAGTCTTTTACAGTAATTGTTATAAATTTTTCTTTTTCTTCTTATTTTTTCTTTCTTTCATTCTTTCATATTCAACATAAAAATCCTCTGATGTAAATGGTAAGTTATTTATATATTAATCTTGTTCATATTGCTAATAGATACTTGGTATACATCTAAAGAAACTCTCTGAATGCTTAGAATATGTTTAGGAATTTAACATATATATATATATATATATATATATATATATATATATATATATATATATATATATATATATAGTTTATTTACATTTAAAATTGCTGCTTTCAACTTGTATGCTCATTACTTTTATGTATGTATACTTGTAACTTTCATGCACATGTATGTATCCTTGTAACGTTCAAGCTTCTTGTGTGATTGTACACAGTGAATCACAGCCCTCATCCCTGGCATTGTTTGGTTGCTGTGTATTAAAACAAAAATGTTGGGGAATTTTTAATTTTAGCATCTTTGCAACAGAATGTTTGGCAAATTATTAATGTGCCAAAAGCTTACATTTTAGTGCTAATGGCCAAAATGAGTTTCCAGAAATCCATGATCAGTCTGTTTCTTCTGTCCTTTTATTGTTTCAAACTGCTGAGTATTAAAGCCATCTCTGAGTTAGCATGTTTACAAGATACATGTACCCATAAAAGCAGTAAAAAAAAATTCCTAGTAAAGATTTTATATCTTAAAATCCTTGTCCAGGTACTGATTATCAACTTGTTCATTCAAATGCAAATGAAAACAAAGTTTAAACCAATATTTACTAGTACAAGTGATTGTGTTCATACGCTCAGTGAATTAAAAAAAAAAAGCAGACCATAATTTTTTACTTGATCTCAAAGTCAATTAGGTCTGGTTTTTAAAAACTTGTTCACAGAGAGGTCAGATCTGCACAATTGTTGCTCAGAACCAATAAAATATTGCAAAACTTTGTTTCAGTGAAAAGTACAAGTTATTGCCATAATGCAAAATGAGCAGGGACAATAATATTTTCTAGATGACCACTATAATGTGTTGCTTGATGTCAGATAAGCACCATTTTCATTAAAATGTTTCAAAATGACCACTATATTGGATGTTTGATCAGCATCCATTTAATTTAAGATCAATCAGGCATGACAACAGCTCTTGTAGTTAAAACCCTGTGTTGACATGACCATCTGCTCAAGAAGAATAATGATAGCAAGATATTCATGATGGCCACTGTGGTGACAATACTGTATTTCTAAGAATTTTCATTGAGGACCAACTATGTATTTTAAGTACTTTTGTGAAAACCCCATGCCAAAAAGGTCATCTCTTCAAATGTAGTAGTAATATCAAAACTTTCATAATGGTAGCTATTTTGGATGTCGGATCTTTATAATTGTTATTTGGATCAATTAGTCAGCATAAGTAATTATACTAATGTAAATCACTGTTGCTGTGAAGTTAGCCCCTTTATATGGAGGTGTGCAGAAACCCCATTCCTAATTTTACATAGAAATTTTAGCAAACATAAAGGACACCTGTCCAGAAGGGACACTTTTTACTATTATTATTAGTAGTAGTAGTAGTAGTAGTAGTAGTAATATTAATGCCATTGAATTTAGTCATAAAATGCTGAATATCAAACTTTGATCTAGGTTTTTATAACATAGAGCCTTAAACTAATTTTGATATTAGTCTATGAAGTCCTTAAAAAGTGACTGTGAGCACCTATGAAGTTCACATTGGACATGATGGGACAAGACAGATGTCAATGGCAACACTTTGCCCCTTCCACAGAATACGGTGGTGGCAAAAAAGAAAATTTAACATAATTTTTTAATCTTTGTTATTGTTGAATTGAGAAACCGAATCAAAAAATTTAATAAGAAATTCAGAATACTTACTATGGGAAGCATACATCATGGACTGTTGTGGAATGACAGGTTTTCATCAGTTCACATGAGAATTCTGCAAAGTTGAATTTGTACAGCTGGGAATTATCTGTCACAACAAAGAACTGAAAAAGAAATATTAAAAATGCAAATTATTCAACAATATATTTTTGGAAGCTACCCTAAAACATCTGTACTATTGTTCTCTAGATTTATTTTCATACCAATTTTCTAGTTACACTGCCAACAGTAGATATGCCTGTATATGCATAACTTCACTATTTCAACCTTATTTCTTCATAAAAATTAACTGATTGAATCGTAAATTATATTATTACATCGTAAATAAAATCTATGAATATGACTTGTCAATTATAACGAGACAAAATCCAGTATCAATATTTCTGTTAATAAAATTATCAAGTAGGGCATAAGAAATCCAAGAATGTCTTAAATATATCATGTCACTTACAAACAGGGTGTAATTATATAAGTATGTCATAAAACTTCTGGCAATACACAACCAGATAAAACAAATTAGCAGACAACCTCTGCTTCAAACCTTAAAATGCAAATATTTATGATCTAAATATATTAAATTATTTATTTTATATATATAAATTAGATAACATGTGCTCTATTACCAGTGAAAATCAAGGTCCCAACCCTCCCCCAGAGACTAAATTCTATTTAAACAATGCTGATCTGCGATTTATCTGTCATTTGAAGGGTAGGTAACTGATACATTGTTTGTAACCAATTTATGTACAGCCAACAAAAGATGCACAGTGCAAACTAATGATGAAATTTTAGCCAAAGAAGTTAACATGGTGCCCAAAAGGTTTATGAGGTAAATAACTAATATATCATGCTTGCTGTTTGATCTGAGATCAATTAATTCCTGTTAAAGATTTTTTTTATATTTGTTCAATAACTAAAGGCCTTTATAAAATGAGATCATCATATTGTCAAAGAATACTAATTTCAGACTCAACACTACATTCTAATGTATGTCTTAGTGTTTAATGATATTAAACTGGGGGGGAGGGTAATTTGTATCTAATAACCATCTGTGAAACCAGTATATTTATTGGAACCAATTCTAACAATACCCATTCTAATGCAAGCAGGTATTTCTGTCTCAGTTATGAAAAATACTCTTCTTTTTTGCTTTGTATAAGATCCATCATCTGCTTTCATGGAATTAAATTTTACATGGTGCAAATATTTTCCCCTTACTCCTGGTTCCCAGTAGATTAAAAAAAGCTTCATCCCATCTGATTGGTTCAATTTCACATTTTCCCTTAAGATAGCTAAGGTTCCATTGTTAAAAAATTTAACTTCAGAACCTGCTGGACTTCAGACCATTAACTACAATAAACAAATAGCAACATTCTTTAAAAAGTTAATCATTTTCAAAATGCCAGGCACGTGTCAAATTTGAACACAAATAAGGTCCTATAGGTAGGGAGATGCAAAGAAATATAATCATGAAATTTACCTGATGCCCAATCCCTCTGAGAGCTATGGATGTGATGGCACTTGCCCTGTTCTTGTTTTCGGGGTCCTTCCATTTCCTGTGAATAAGTTTTAGGTAATAATAAGTAACAAATTCATTGAAAAACATGTTGAAATTACTGTATTAAAGTTCACATTCCTTTTTAAGAAAAAGGAAAACATGCATGTTGATCGGCAAATATTTATACTGAAAAGAAAGACTGAGATCTTCTCTAAGGACAGTCCACTTACTGAAAAGATACCATGATTTTGCCCAGACCAAAATATAAATTTTTAACAGCTCTAACCCCCCCCCCATGCACCCCTCTTCATATGACCACCTTGTCTTTGCAGAAGGAATAACCTTATATTGAAAATGTCCACTCTAACATCAGTCTTTTCTATTCAGTGCAAGGACCATGACCATTACCATGCATTCTTGCTTATAAGAGCGATTGTTCTACAATTAAGCTAAGCAAGGAGATTAGTGACTTACAAGAGTCCCCAATACAAACTTTTTCACCCTAATATTTTAACACTTTTAGCTCAAGACTTGGTAACCACTGACTCTATTTATATGGAGTGAGCATTTTTTTAAATATGACACTTAAAATAGAAATTTAGGGTCATATTATGAATGAATGCGCACTGCAAGAACTTTTCCAATTGATCTAGAATGGATGGATTTTAGTTTTTTTTTGTCTATTCTACTCAATTCTGCTGTTTATGGACTGGATTTATTAGCCATGTCAATTCCACACAAAGTAAATGTGATCTGAGCAGGGAGAGATGAGTCTCAACTCAGCTGCATGTGTGTTTCTGTTCTGTCATTGAATGATTGGAACCATAATGTGGGAAAACTATAAACTCTTTGAATTGAAATTATCAAAAAGATGCTATGGAATATCATATTCATTTCATTTTGACTGCAGTAAGAAGAATGTGATTGCAACTGGAAATGCAATCAAAATTACAGCATGTGTGTAATCAAGTTTTAGAACCCATGACATAGCCCATGTAATTTGGATTTGCATAACTAAGAAAGTACGTTTTGAGGAAATTCAGATGCAAAAATGAAAGTACATTTTTTTACCATTCTTAATACCAGCTGAAGAAGGCATGTTTATGCCTTGTCACTTGCATGCTCTTTGTAGGGACTCCAGCTATGTTATGACCTTTATGGTGTCTATTGCTAGCCTAAATCAAAAAACATTGTATCAAAAAAGTTAACATGGAAAATTGCAAAACAGCTGGTGTGCAACAGTTCTTTCAGCCAGCGGAAATAAGAATTCTTCATCATTTTGACTTATTGGCTCTGAGGCCCTTACTTTTCTACCAAAACCTTCAGATGCATTTTTTTCCTCAAATTTAGTATTTTGAAATAAAATGGTACATCTCTGATAGATATGCAATAGCCTTTGGCCTCAATATGCATTTCTATGCTAGTTTAATACACCCCAGAGAGCACTGGTAATAATCAGAACCATTCCATTTATGAAAAGTTATGAACATTTCTCCTAAATAACTGTTTGAATGATCAGAATGGTATTTTCAATACTTCATCTTTTATGTTTGTTGTGGACATAGCAAATATCACGTTCATTTGTTTGTTTCTTTGAAAGTTTTATTTGTGACTCAGTAAACTCATCCACATTGTTCACTTTATTATCTCTACTTTCAAACTGATGAAACAGCTTCTTTAGTTCATCCATAAACAAATCTAATAAGCTAAAACTTAAAGCATCTACTACATGAGTGTACATGTTTTGTTTACAAAGTAGTTCCTAATACACTACACTATTTTTAGACATGTGTCATGCATTATTAAGGTGTTCAGTATTGCAAAATACTGCACGATTCTGACAATGTAAAGTTAATGGAGAAAGAAATGAGTATATATATATATATATATATATATATATATATATATATATAAGAAGTACAAAACATAATTGACAGTATTTGTGTGCTATAACGATGTGTTCAATCAACTACACATCAACTTTTAATTTATCATAGAAAGTCAATTGCTTACATCACATGTAATGCCACAGGTCCCACTCACCTGCATGTGACCACAAAACCCCCATTTAAGCTAGAAAATAAAACCCAACAATGTCTAGAAATAGGACAGGTAAGATCTAGAAATTACTGCTATAGTAAATTTGATTGTAGAAAAATAAATCCAGTTACACAATATACTTACACTATATCCCCCCAAGCAGAACACTGCATCAAACAGTATAACACTCCAACACATCTAGTTTATATGACAGTCTATCAAAATACTACATGAAACTAATTACTGGCATTCAATGAATGCAATGTTATACTCACTTTATTATTTTCATCGAAGGGGTGGCTTTCTTTATCTGTTCTGCCGGCTTGATAAATTTGGCAAGGGCCAGTGTGCCATCTCCAGCACCTAGTAAGAACTCACCGGTCTTTAGAAGCGCTAATGATGTTACACCAAGACTGAGCTTATCTTTTTCTGGACCAAGGAATTGGAATAATTTGGTCTTCATGTTTATAGCCAGCACATCTCCAGTTGTTGTGCCACAGAAGAAAAATGGAGGATTTCCAGTTTCTGTTTCAAAATCATCAGCCATCTAAAAATTAAGTACAAAAATTAATTAAATTCACATTTTTTTTACAGTATAACCAGCTTGTAAATAAGTATTCAAATGCAACATTTTGGTGCCTATTTAAATTAAAAAACAAAAACTTTAAGAAATTTTATCTTAGACTAATCAATCCATGAAATTTAGTGTGCACAGTTTAATAATTTTCTGATCCTTCGGATATCAGGTAATTTTCAAATCAAATATTTTTCCCATATTTTATGCATCTATTCCTTCTGTGAAGAATAAATGTAAATATTTACACACTTAACAATTAGTTTATTTTTTCCCTAAAAATGTAAGAATTAAACAAACAAAAAAGGATGTTATACCATCAATATTGATGCAATTCAGAAACAAATTTAAAGCAGTAAAAATAACCTTTCTTATGGTATCACATAAATGTAGCAATATGAAGGCCAAAATGTCAAAACAATGCATCACAAAATAAGGTGATTGAGATATTATCAGCTATGCAGTTGCCTTTTATAGAATTTACGTGGTTCATGTTACATTGTATAGCTACCAAGTCCACTAAATGCTCATGAATATCACAATACTTCACTGAGGAGCCACATAATTATTTTTATCACAATCTCAAATCCTATCAGTATGTCTTTACAACATCCATCTTGTTTCAGCGATTAATACACAAGTTTTCTGTACCTCTATACATGTGATAACTCTCTTTATCTGTCCCATAGTAACTTCCTTTGGCCTAATTTTTCTGTTTTCTAAATCCAGTTCCCACACTCTCAATGTGCCACTGAAAAGAAGAATGAGGATTGAACGGTCTGAAGCCTCTGACCTTATTTACAGATGGACCATCAACCATTCTACAAGTCACTAAAACTGTGTGTGTGTGTGTGTGTGTGTGTGTGTGTGTGTGTGTGTGTGTGTGTGTGTGTGTGTGTGTGTGTGTGTGTGTGTGTGTGTGTGTGTGTGTACTTTAGTGATTTAATATTTAACTGTTAGTGTTGCATAGCTTCTTATTTCAGTTTGGAATTACCCTCGTTCAAATAATATGAATTCATCCTCCCATAGATAAACTTCCATACTAAGTTCTTGAAAGAATCCAAAACATAACACAGGTTAGTCTGCTGCCCCAATGCATGCTCCATAGTCCTCATCTTTTCAGGACCAGACTACTCAGATTGGGGTGCAAAGAGGGAATCTGGCAATACCAACAGGAAAGTATTACATCATTAAAATTAGTTTAACCACACACCCCCCAACAAAAATACATTTTATCACAATAATACCTTACCAGTTGGTATTGCATAGCTTAATTTGCCAGTGCAGTGGGAGGCTGATGACTTCAAAATGAGAATATTCACCCTTACTGTAAGAATATCCTCTACTGTAAGTTAGAATCTTGTACCTCAGAGGCTTTTTGTAATCACAAAAGATCTCCACTTGGCATCACAGACCTTTGACAAAGAGGCAATTCCTGGCCTGAAGGATACACTCAGCAACTTTGTTCAAAAACTTATCCATGCAGATGGAACAACTGAAGTAAGCCAAGTGTTAAGGTAGAGAATCTGTGTGTTATTATGAAGGAGGGAGCCACTATGCCAAGACAGATGGTCCCTCCTCTGAGGTAATGGCCTGGGCTGGTCTATCAACAGGTCGAGAAGATTGCTAAACCATGATGTTTGGGGTCACATAGGGACTATCAAGATGAGCTGAGTAGTGGAAGTCCTGACTTTCTGAAGCACTTGCAGAGTCATCCTGAAGGGTGGGAAGGTGTATATAAACAGACAAGCAATTCCACTTCAAGCCGATGACACTCACTGCCCAGGCTCTCTGATCTGAAACTGGAGAATCATGACCTCTCTGAGGTTGCCAAGCTGAGAAGGTTCCTAACCTCCATGCTGAGAGAAGGGGTATATGTCTGGCCTTGTCGCCTGAGGTATGCTATGACAGACATGTTGTCAGAGGAAACCATTATACAGCAACTTTGTAATGCATTGATGCACCCTTGTAAGGCTATAAATGATGTTCTTGTTTTCAGACTGCTTTTGTTGAGGACTGATCCTTCTAGGGACAATAAAGAAGGAATCCTTCTGGCTCTAAATGAGTGCCCCACCCCAAACCTGATACATTCGTGGATATAAGTAGGGTTTGCAGGGCATGTGCTTGGGGACTCCAGTCTGAAACTTGTCCTGATTTTCCCACCAATTTAAGTGATGTTGAAAGTCTGTTCCTAGAGAATTCCAAGTTTTTAGGGGTCCCAGTGCAGTTGCCAGTCCACCAAGTGGGAAAAATGAATAGGGTGCAAGTAAAGTCTTCCAAGGGAAACCAGGTCTGCTGCAGAATTCAAGGTCACCAGATAAGACAGAAATAGCCAAACTGACAACCAGTTCAGAGATCTCAGTGCTTGCATGCATGCCAAGATCCTGTTCACTCTGTCCAGTGGTGCACAGAGTAATCCCTTGTTTGTGAGGAAATTCATCCCTATGTGTACAAAATCCTACAATGGGATTTTTCTCTAGGAGAGTATATCACACTCTTTTGCCTTCAGGTTTGGAAAGGGCACTGCTTCGACATCGCAGTGCCTTTTCCAAACCCAATTCTATACAGGCTTGGTGAGGGTACTGCTCTTCTTATCTGTCAAGAGGGGGTTACATCACTCTCTGCACTGGTCAATCCTCCTTTGGGATGTGCCCTGGACCCTGCTGGTCCTCAGGTCTTAAACCTTTCCAAATGAGATTAACTAGCTATTCCTTTCTGAGTTAAAAAGGACCAAGAGAAGGAGAATAAGTATTGTGAAGAGGAGGAGAAGGTTCTTTCCTCCTCCCATTATGTCTGATGGCTTTCAATGAGGTCCCATACCGTGTCAGGCTATATGCAACAGAATGGGCATTATCTGTCCATCTGCAAGATGTACACAGAAAGTATGTGGTGTGTGAAACCATATGCTCCCACATATAGTGATGACATTTCCTAAACCTCTATAAATAAGAAACAAATAATGCATATAACTAGTGATGAGTGGTGTGAGACATGTAACAACACCACTTACAAATACAATACAAATGAAAAAAACTAAGAATTTTTGTGTCATGTAACATACTGTATAAATATAACAAATGATGAGTGGTATGCCACCTGTTTCTACTCCACATTATATTACAGCACTTAACCTAAGTACAGACAAATGCCAATTAAGGGTTATAAAGATAAGATGGAGAGGTGTGCAAACTCTGTCAACACACCAATCTAGTTGGTCTTTAATGGATATATCACTGTTATTACTGAATGGTAAAAAAGGCACAATCATTTACCAGAATTTATTTTATTTTTTTTTAAAGCAGGAGTGCAAGTAACTCACTCTAACATTTAAAAAAAGTAGTGGTACTATTATCACTGTCAGGAAGAACTAATGAATCAGCATTGTTAATAAAACATCAGCAGGGATAATAATTAATTAGTTTGAAGCTGGTGGATGACCCCCTCATCCAAACCAAAATGGAGAGCATACAAGGATGTCCACTAATAAAAGGAACATCTGATAAGACTATGTCTCAGCTTAGGCAATGATGGGTGCAATACAAAATACAATTAATAAGAAAAGAGAAGCACAGATCACCCACACATGATGGGGTGGGGGGAGGAAGGAACATGAACTGGGCATTGGCAACACTGCTGACAACAAAAGAATGAAAACACTTCAAAAGAGCTTAATTTTTCAAAATGAAATATAAGAATGAGGATAATAAACACTGACAAATATGAAAATGCATATTAGCCACCTTGATGCACAATTTGTCACTAGTGAAGGCATTTATTTCTCAGAGCAACTTTGCAAACTTGTAATACCAAATGGCACTGAAAATGATGAGGACTACATCACATGTGCTAGGGACATGGTCAGCAGATTGGGTCTCTGGATTCTTTCCAGAATTCACAACAGAGGTTCATCTGTAAGAGGATGAAGTCTTATTATTTGGATGATGGTAATTTCATCCTGTAATAACAAACTATACAATACAAACAGGTAATACTGATGTTAAATCAGCATTCATAAAACACTTTGCATGATACCATTCCCAAGTTAAACCAATTAATTTCTTTAAATATGCAGAGCTTATAAGCAATTTTGGCTCATAAAGGATATTATTTCTTTCAAAGACTGGAATGTATTGTTTCCAATTACATTAGGTCAGGTCTGGCAGGTTTTATTAGTTCAGCATTCACCAAAAAATTCTAAACATGCATTTGTTAAAAAAAAGTATAATATTTTTATAATTTTTGTGGTAAATATTCACATGAAAAGAAATTATACTTTTTTATTTATGAATACTTATATTATTATAAATGTGTGAATCCTATAAACAAGTTAAACTGTTAAGGATTTTTAATGATTACACTGTACTGACAAAGGTCTCTCTGAACTCTGATTTACATGTATTAATTTTGATGTTGCATACCAGCAACATTTACACTTAAAAACTGTGTGCATATTGTGATGATAGGCAATAGTTTTGTTACTGCATGATGCCATTTTATGTGAATTATCCTGTTTTTCTAAATTGGAGAAAAGACTTAAAATTACATGAAAACCTTTTAAATTTATCCTAGTTATAATTATTGTCAACCATTATCAAGGTTATTCTTACATAATAAATGTAAAGCAAGTTTACCAACAATTTCAATTCTGTGGACAATTTATTGGTTTTCAGAAACCTGAATATTTCAAACATAATACTAGATTGTGATCTACGTGTACATAGATATCTGTCAAATAGGTGTTACACTTCTGCAGTGAACACTTGAGTTCTATTTCCTTGATACTTATGTTATGGAAACTGACCTTAAAGACAAAACAGACCTTTTCAAGGGAGGTAATTGTGAACCACCTGCAGATCATTTGAATGTATGTATATACTTACTC